>VZRF01015415.1:648842-697144 GCA_013396875.1 Vireo altiloquus | reverse complement strand
GGGGGTCCTTTTTGCCCTGTCCTCTTCTCAGACTTGAAGCCTGTGAGGTTAAAGGAAGATTCTAATTACACCCTCCAGGGTAGCCTCGTTTGAAGGCTAGGACCAAGAGCTTTGATTTCAGGTCACTCCCTATGTGGCTGCCTTTAAAGTTTATCTAAATTAACATTCAGTGATATTTTTGGCAGCTTTGACTGCCAGGAAAAATCATTGCAGTGGAATAATAATGCAAATAAACTTTGCATAGTCCCATTAAATCATTAAATGCCACGTTCTTCTGTAATGGGAGTGACATTTCATTATTTCTAAAGTGACTCTGCTCCCTGGCAGTTTGATGGTGTTAATAGTGGTGGCAGAACACAGTAACACTGGAAAAAGAAACAAAGGGGTCCTAGGCCTTCTATGATGCCTGCAGATACATGAAATGACTCAAAAATACAGACATAAAAGCATCATAAAATATTTTTTCTGGCCTTTTTCAAGTGTGTTCAAACATTTGGTCCAGATTATCATCCATCATTACTCTCTTTTAATTTTGTCATCTTTCCATGCAAAGAAAAAGAAAATATTACTCAGCTGTCATGTGAAGAAAATACTTCAGCTTTTAGCTGTCAGGTTTTTTTGGTTTATTCCTTCATATTTTTATCTTCATAACAAATGTGGAAGGAAACTCTTTGTAAGCATATCACACCATGCACTGGACTGTATAAATCCTAAAACCAAAATAAACAAAAATCCCCGATCTATTTTACTTTTAAGTACAGATCTCTGAAGTCAAAGGATTCATTCTGAGAAGGCAAATTCTTAAGAGGTCTGAGGGCATGATAGTATTCTTCTCATGAACTCTTTAAATGTTTATTTAAAAGAGGGGAAGAAAAGGAGAATTATTCAAGTATGACAATTAAAAAAACAACTTTGGAAAATCAGTGAGAAAATGTCACCATACAAATAAAAAAGGCATGTCCTAGGGGAGTAAGCAGAGAGAACTTCTGAAATTATACTCATTTTTTCTCTGGCTGCAATGGAAATGTTTCTTTGAAGGAGCATTCCTGTGTAGGACCTTCAAGACAGCCAGAATTTAGATGGCTTTAACATTCATTTAAAGAGATTGAGACAGAATAAAGGAAAAAAAGACCTTATGTTTGCCATCAGTCACTTTTCCTGAATGATAAGCAGTGGGACAGAAAGAAATGGACTCATGTTGCACCAGGAGAGGTTTGGAGCAGGTCTTAGGAAGAGTTTTTTTGCCAGCAGGGTTGTCGAGCCTTGAAGCAGGCTGTCCAGGGCAGTGGTTGAGCCACCACCCCTGGAGGAAGTTAAAATGTGTGCAGATGTGGCACTTAGGTACAAGGTTTGGCGAGTGCTGGGTTTGGGGATGTTAGGATGGACTCCATAGTCTTTACTGACTCCATGACCTAAGGGTTTCTGTGATTCAATAGCATAAGCACAGACCAGAAGGGACCTTTCTGCTGACAGCTCACAGAGCCACACAGGGATTTCACCTGCTCTTTCCAGCTGTGGGGAAAAATATCCCCTGCATTACCAGCGAGAACAGCACTTCCCTCACAAAAGAAGCCCAGAGCCTGAGTAGGTGGGAAAGCAGTGAGCTGGGCAGCCAGTCCTCTCCTGAACATTTCTTTTGAAAAGTTCAGCCTGAAGGTTTCCAGGTGACCATTTGCAAATCCTGCCCTTTGGCTGAGGTGCCTTGTTATAGACGTTCAATCCCCTCAGCACTGATATGTCTTTTCCTTACTTCATTTTGCGCTTATCTTTCCAGTGTTGAATCATGTCCCACCCCATGGATTTCCTTGGGTTATGATATTTGTTCCCATTTTAGTGCTGAGGCACAGCTCCATCCTTATTCCCGGTGCCATAGAGCCACCTGGCAGCCCCGTGTGCTCAGCCCCTGTTGCTGAGGAAGAAAAGTTGATCTGTAAGGTTTTTGAGCTGGATTGAGGTTTTAAACTGTTTACCTATTTTGAATGGTGCCTATGAATGGCAGCAAATTTCAAACATTATTTATACCCCTTGAAACTAGAATAGGGAAAACCTTCCCCAAATGTTAAAAATGATCCAGTATTCAGAGTCAAGCTACATATCCAGGAGAGTCACAGGAAATTGGATCAAGCTGTATACCTATGCACCCACACAGACTGTTGGGGTCTACAAACCATGGGTAAGGTCATTTTCTGTTATTTTGGCTTATTTTTGCCTTGAAGTTAGAAGACTGTAATCAAAAGCTCTAAGAAATTCTAGCATCCACCATGGGGAATTAAAATCTCTTTTTGGAAGAAAAGGACAAACAAAAGAAAAACTTCTAAGGGTTTTTAAAGTAGAGATTGACTTGTCAAAATCTGAGAATACCAACTTTGTATAAGCCTGATAATAGCAGTCTGACTACTCACAGCAAATGATGCAAATTAGAATGAAACTAAGTGTTAAAAGCAGTTTATGGTGACCTGCAGCTCACTGACATTTTGTGGACCACTTATGAGCCATCAAAATTGCATAAGCTTTCATTTTACCATGATTTCTGAGGGCTTTAAAGAAATAGTCAATAGCTGGCTAATCCTCTTGAGTTAGTGGGATGATGCTGAGTAGAATTGGGTAATAAGTCATGAGATCCAGCCTTAAACCACAGATATATGTTTCTGTGGTCACTTGGCCTGCATTTGTACACAAAGCCACAGATACATTTTCCCAATACCTTTTCTGACAGGACAGTGTAGAAACTTCAGTGAACCTTAGATTCTTTGACTCTGGTCCTCATCCTGCTTGACCATGAACCATCCTGCAGCACTGCCTGCCCTCTCTGGCAAAAGAGTGAGCGGTTGCAAAACAGGCAGAAGTTACACAGCTGTTCTGATGAAAAACTTCTTCAAAATAAAATAGAAAAGGGTGCCAGTAAAGAATAATAACCACAGAATTTTTCCCCTTCAGACCTCACAAGGTTCTAAAAGCAAGCAAATAGGCACAGGCCTTTGGAATTTATTGATCTCTGGGCTTCTTAATGTAATTCCATACCATGTATCCAGGTACTTCCACCTCTTAGCCCTGGCATGTCAATGTCTGAGGGAAGGTACTCAGTCATAAATTTAATACAACTGGATCATTTCTAACCAGTTACTGAGACCACTCAGAACTATATATTTTAGCCATTTGAAAAGTCTTCCCTGAAGAATAATTCCTACACATTTAAAGCCAGTGTTCTGTGAGTTTTGGATGGTTGATCCTGCTGTGGTCCAAAAAGTACCACACTCTTTGGACTGAAGATTGTACTTAGAAGCTTCACCCTTGTATTTCCAACAGCTGCTGTGCTCCTCCTTTGCACTCCCCAATGTGAGATGATGAGCGCAGTAGTGCAGTCCCAGACCACCTCACATTCTTAAAGCAAGGGAATTAGAATCTTCCTTGCTATAGCAGAAACTCAGTACAGAGTATAGCTCTGCTCATATATTCCATTCAACTGCCAGCCACAAACAGTGTCCTTAAATTCCACTATATTTGTCTGACTCCTAAGGCTCACTGATTTCAGTACGTGGTGTGAATGTGAAATCAAAATTACCCCTTATGTCTCGGAAAAACCACTGCACTCTTAAATTAGGCAGAGATTTCTCCCATCACTGGAATCAGCAACAACCTGTACTCAGTGCCCTGGAATGCCCAATGCAGCATTGCAAAAAAAAAAACCAAACCACTCACGGAAAATTACCTCAGTGATTAAAACTCAGCCAGTTGGAAGCCTTCAGGTCTGCAATATCACTCAAACTGACAGAATAAAAATGTTTGACCTGATCTGTCACATTATAGCACTCAACATCTATTCATGACTGTCTGACTCCATCCCCTCGGATGGCTTCTCATGCCTCCAGAGCCGTCAGGAAGTCCCACATTGCTTCTAGGTGTTTATCCCGTGGTGCTGGAAGAGTGGCTCTGAGAGAAAATTTAAAAAGTAATGTGAGGTTCAGATAACCAGGAACACTGAAGCACCTCAATTGCTTAGGTTGCTTACGAAGTAAAAGTCTATTTTAAAGTGTAACTGAGACCCAGGAGTCCAATCCCTGTTGACTTTCTCTACAAAATGAAACAGGATTTTCAAAACGGTGTAAGGAAATTAAGAGCCAAATCCTGATTTCTTGGGTCACCCAAGCTGCCGTTTGCGATAAATAACTAGAGTTGAGAGATAATAGTCACTTAGATTTGGACAATACTCTGAGGTAACCTGATCTTTTTCACCTTCAGGCAGCAACCTTGCAAAAAAGTGCACATTCTTATGGGGACCCAAGGAGAGTGTTTGTCTGGCCCAGCATGTTTTTCAAGGAAAAAATAATCTTGTTACTGCCTTCAACTTCAGGAGTTTACTGAACCAAGCTCCTGTTCCCTCTGCTCCCTTGTTACCCACCCATCCCTTTTGTTAAAAACTTAACTTGTCACCTCTCACATATGGAGAATCTGGGCTATGAGCTTTAACAGCTCCAAAACGGGGGAGGATGCTGCATGAAGGTGTCCTCTCCCTGTGCTGCTCAGCCTCCCCAAGCAGAGCTAATGTCAAATCACTTGAAGGAGAAATCCTCCTGCTACTCTGGAAGGACAGAAAAAACCTGTTGTTTTCATGGTCTTTGGAAGCACAGCAATATCTTTGGCGTTTGTCACAATAATGCAAATTGAGTTGGCTTCAAATTTGGCTCATGCTCGGGGGGAAAAAGAAGGAGAAAATGAAACACCCACCTATAAGCTTCAGGTTCTCATCCAATGTAAGTCAGTATGGAATTGACACAGCTGTCATGTTACGACCAGAAATCATGGGCACAAAAGCTAAAATTGCAGTGAAAGACATCTCTTCTCTCAACTTCGAATTCTTTTAATAAACAAATGATAAACATGAACCACCAAAAATAGTGTGTATGAGCTCACGGTGCAACTGGGAAAATATCCACACTGTAGGAAGAGAAAATGAATGATCTTTTCAAAATTCTAATTCAGATATAATCATGACAGCTTCTAAATTATCCGTGAAAGACAGAAAAATGAGGAATCATTTCAATACAGTTCAAAAAATTTAGTTCTCATCCTTCTCAGTGTCCAAAGACTTAAACAAAATGTTCTTTTAGCTGATGTACAGAGGGTAAATACACCCTCATTCTGTGTCTGTGCACCTCTGCTAATGACATTAGTCCTCCTAATCTACTGGTGGTCAGGTGTTAAACTCAGTACATTAGAAATTTTTCTCAGTGGAGAGCACTTGAGAACAATTGTTCCTAATTCTTGCCTGGTGTTGTTTTTCCAAACAAGGAGAGAAAATTAAAAAGATAAAGAAAAATAACAAAAGAAAGGGAGGAGAAAGAGAAAGAGAAAAAAGGAAAATAAAAAGAGGAAAAAGAAAAAGGAAAAGAAAAAGGGTTAGGAAAAAGAAAAGACAAAGATGAAACAGGTTGCATAAAGTGATTCTGTGAAATAAGCAGCTGAAAGGAAAGAGAGATAAGGCCAGGCTGTTGAATCAGTCAGCAATACTCGTGTGTGAGTTTTCAAAGCCTGCTTCTCATGAAAGGGATATTCTCTCCTCTTTTAATTCTAGAGGGAAAATCTGAGTTTTGCCCATTCAGGGAATTCATAATATGATAAATATTCAGGAAGCTCTGGACAATTTTTGCTGATCTTTCTCTCCTCAAGGACAAAGTAACCAGGTTTAAATGGTCTCTAGATATGAAATCCCTGGGGAAGAACATAGTATTTATACTAAGGAGAAGTAAAACGCTAATTGACTACCAAGATTAAAACACATTGAAGCCTTTTAGAAATGGATTGCAGAAATCATGTTCAAGACAATAGTTGATTGAGGTTTTATGTCTGCCAGCCCAGCACATTTTGCCTTGTCCCTGGAGGAGATTAGAGCAGAAATGAAGAGAGAATCAGCCTGTACCCAGCCATGAGGAAGTAGGCCAGCACCCAAAATAAAGGTGAGAAGCAAGCCCACTTGGTTTCTCACCTGGGATTGCTAAGGCTTACCTTTGCCTCCATCAGCACTTTCTACAAGTCATTCTCTCCCTCTCAAACACAAATTTCTGCAAGACCTAGTGCCTGGATATAACCTCAAATAAGCATTTAAAAAACATTTAAAACCCTGGAGGGGAGGAGAAGGACTAAGAAGGACTGGTTGCTGAGTTGCATTAACTTGTTCCAATCAGCCATAAAGTGTGGATTTTAGTCTTCCAGTTCCAACACAATGCTATTTAAAAGTATCTTAATTTGTTTATTTGGAATTAGTTACTACTGATTGTTCAATTGTATGGGTTCATTGCATTTTTCAGCTTCCCAGAAAATCCATACCCAGAGGATATTATAGTACACTGAGATTCATGTAAATTCTACTGCACACACAAGCAAAAAATAGACTACACATAGCCTGTGATTCACAAATAAGCTAAGCTAAAAGGAGTGCTTAGGTAAAGAAGGGACATGAGGAGTGAAATTTAAGAGTAAATGAAGCAAAGAAGTGGCAAAATTAAACTGAAGCTGAGCTGCAGGTGACACTCTGGAATTTTGCTGAGTTTGGAAAGCAAGAATGGAGAGTTCAAATAGAAGGCAGTAAGTCACCAGACTCCTTGAGGCACTTTAAATCAGACTTTTTGCAGTGCAGAGGAAATTAATGATGTCCCTTCCCAGGTGGGTTTCAAAGATTGGACTTCTACAAAAACATTCCCATAGAGATGTTGCTCTGGTGAGTCCAAAATAGAAGTAAATATGCTGACAGCCTTAGTTCTGATTTTTTCAGATCACATGATTTTCTTTGTTTTTTTTTCTTTTTGCCTTGTTTTTCATCAAATATTCTTGCTTTAGTAGTGTCCAAACAAGATACTCACAGCTGCAGCTCCCAATGAAGGGTCTACGCTAGGCTGGAGCCAAAAGAAAAAATAATCTGTGAAGCACTGTGCCCATTTTGTGTAATTGCACCACATTTGTTGAGAAAACTCCTGCCTTGCAAATCTGGTTATAATTTGAAGTATGAGAGATTCAGATTCAAGTTCCATCTTTTCCTGGCTCTCAGTATCTGAAATGAGTGTCTCTGCTGTTCAGGAACCCACAGAGAGTCAAAATGGAGCATCTCTTGTTCTGCTGTGGTGTCACCAACAGATGGTCTATCAAATATTTACAGCTCTAAACCAATTAAAGCTACCACCAAGTGCTTTTCTTGCTAAAACACCATTTCTAAAATATTATTGAGCTGTCTCTAAAAGCCGAGCACATAATGAAACCCTTTGCAGTGGTGCAGTGTGCCTGTTCAGACCTTCAATCTACTTTTAGGATGTGATAGACATCCCATCAGCTACATGGAAGATTCGAGGGCTGTGACCCATTCCCAGCACATATGGTTTGTTGTTTAATCTTCCATTACCAAGACAAATGTCCTCCAGGAAATAAGGAAAATACGTTATCATTAAATCACAGTTTTATAAGCATGTTGTTAAATAGTTTAACAGCCCATCTGTCACAAAGGAATAATCATGTATAGATATCAAACTCTGAGGAACATTTTCTATCCAAATATTGAAGGAAGAAGTGAAGGGGAATAATTTTACCTGTTTTCATGATCAAGATTTCTGAGAGCCCATCATATGGTAGGACTGAAGAACAGCAATTAAAAATGCTTCAAGTGGTGAAAGAAATTGTACTTTAAAAGTAAAACAAATGCAACCATAAATCTGCAGTGCACTCTTATATACACTTTTCCCACAGCCTGAGAATGCCACAGTTTTATGATTGATTTTTAAAAAGCTGCCAATTATATAATATGATGTCAATGAGTTTCCATATAGTTTATTTCAAAGCTATGCAAGGACTAAATTGGACTCATTAATGTGTTTTAAATAAGGCTGGCCAGGACACAAAATCAAGATGATCTGGAAACATTTTGGACAAAATCAAGCTACCAATTCTTCAATCACATCTGTCCGCTGGGAACGTAGCAACCACACTTTCCTTGGATCTCTCATCCATACATTCACAAACCTGCATATTTCATGAGGATGAAAAAAAAGTTTTCTAAAGACTATTTCAACTGGTAGGTGGAACCAATACCTGTTTTCTCTTCATTAATGCCTTTTATTGTGCATAACCACATTGTTGTCTTCTCTTGGATTTCTGCTCATTATTTTGATTTGGCTACCTCCTCAGCCTTTCCTGCCACTCCACTTACCTTTATTTTATACAAAAAACATATATGGGTTTCAGTTTGGGAAAAAAGAATTGCATGGATTTGATAGTGACACTTTCAAGAAGCTTGGAAGTTAACAAAGGGTTGAGTCTGAACCCCAGGAAGAGCGTGGGGAAAGGAGTAGACAGCAAAAGCCTGTTTGTCCTCTGCATCCCAAAATGTCAAATAGATCACACCCAATTTGCATGCCAATTGCAATTTGGCTTTCCCACAAGGTTTTTGACAGCCTTACAAGGCATTTATACCTTTTATATATACCTATGGATCATATATACCTATAGATCAGAAAGATTAATACCCCTACTTCAGCAATTATACATCATGTATATCCCTTTCTACCAGAGCTTATCCTGCTAAGACTCATATTTTCTGTTTTAAAATGAAGTTGAACCATTCTGAAGTTGAAGGCATTGCCTGCTCTACTACAAGCACTTTCTGTGTCATCCTGATTTATCTCATCTGCCATAAGCGAAATTAATTTCAGCCCAAATTAGACTTTTGTTTTTTCCACTCCTTTAATTAAGTTGATCATCTCAGCTATTTCTTTCAGGAGTTAAGGCTTTGCCCACAATTCTTTGAAGTGTCACTTCGGATTACAAAAAATTACATTTTTCTGCCCACGGGTCAAACTTTGGGGGGAAGGAGGTGTCTCCTTCCTGCAGTTCAGAAGTGTGATGTGTCAGTGCCTTGAGGGGTCCCTTTGCCCATGGGTACCCATTCTCTTCACCAGCTCTGAAGGCACTGCTGCATTGCTCACAGCCTTGTTTATTTCTAGAAGGATATTAATGGCTTGAAAGCTCTTTGGGGGAAATATTTATCCATGAAGCAGTGTTAAATAACAACTACATTTTTCTCAAACTTTGCAGGTTTGTCACAGTTTCGGCACCTACACAGATTGTTCAGGTGTACAGACAGCTCCAGCCCTCGGAGAAAAAGGGGTAGAAAATACATTATTGATAATATGAGTACCTTTAATTTCTGTCCAAATTCCTCCCTACCTGTCTATGCACCATGGGTAATTCACATTGACCAGAGAACACCGCTGCCAGACATCTGAGCCAGGCTTTTTGAGTTATACTGCAACCTAAAATAAATGCCAAAACAACACAACACCCCACACCAAAATTGGGTCTGGCAAAAAGACCAGATGCCTTTTTTGATCTGGTGACATAAAACATGAGTTCCACAAACTTTCTCCTCCACCAAACTCTTTTTGTCTTTAAAGTGCAAAATTTTTTTTAAGAAAAATAGGTGTATGGTGTTCAAGAAGAAAAACAAAAATATTACCTGAATTTTTTTTATAGCAAAGAAACGAGTTTTAGAAAGGATTTGGTTTCTGATGTTCATTTTAACTTCATCACAGAGTTGATCAAAAAGAAATTAAAATCACTGGCAAATATTTTCTCTAATTTCTCAACTTATTTGCCGTTTTTTTCTTAAACTAAATTTATGAGAAGACATTTTGAAAAAATATCAAAATATTTCTCTCATTTGGCTGAGTCTTAGTCAGTCATATCTCTGTTAAATTACAGCAGCAGTATCACTGCCAAAAAATTTATCCTCTTCCTTACCACTGTCCTTCCTCAGCTCAGCCAGCCACTTTTAGCTGGCTGAATTAAAAAGAAAATCACTAAAGTATTTCTGAAATCTCTGAGGAACATCGGGACTGTTCTCACCTCAGTCTCTGATCAGATAATTTTGTCTGTTCAGGAGTCTGTAAGACACTGTGATAATGCTGACACTGGATGGATCTGCCACAACTACCTTTAAAATCATTGTCTATCAAATAGCTAAGGTGCCTAAAAATGGGGCTTGTCATGTATTAATCAACAAAAAGACAATAATAGAAAAGAAAAACTGTTTATAGGTGTGGGGGGTATAAATCAGGAAAAGATGTTGCAGTAACTTTGATATTTGTAATGATAGGGATGTGATACCAATCCAGACACCGAATTGCCATGGAGAAGGAGTTCTCATAGGCACAGATTTGGCAGCCAATGTGGAAATTATATGCTTTCCTTCCACTAACATACTTTCAAGAACATTATGACAAAACCACTGCCTGGAACATCCTTTCCTTTCCAGTCTTTCATCTCAGCTGAGTTCTGTTATTCACAAGCAGGAGAAGTCTCACAAGCAGCAACCAGAGCTGCAAGAAATGCACACACAGCCACACATGTCTGGGAACTGCTCATGTCTGGGAACGCTCCTTCTGTTGGCAGCAACACTTCTGTCTCTTATCCTAGACAGCAAGAAAAGAAAATATCTTGTTTATACAGAGGCATAAGTCAGGTCACACCACTGCCTATCCCATTCAGTATTTGCTGCTGGTACATATATTTCAGTTTTACAGCAAGTATGTTCTGTTAAAGGTTAACCAATGCCATGTATGGACTTTGGGAAATTAGGAGAAAAAAATTAAAAGTGTGTAAAGAGGATTGAAAAGAATTTTAAAAAGAAAAAAAAAGAGCATTTGACTGATGTTGAGATATCCGGTTTTAAAATCCACGGGATTTGACTCATTTAAGGAAAAAGCTACAGACAAAGACATTAGAAAGCCAAGAGGCCAGCAAGTAATATAGACCTTCTCATAATAACTATGATGATAAACTTAAAACACTCTACTGAAATACAAAGTTTTATGGGAAATGACCATGTGCTCTGGTATTTTCTGTCTTGCTACTACTCTTGGATATACCAAAGTTGCGCGTAAAAAAAATAAAAGGTTTGCTGGATGAAAATTGTTTTTTTCAATAAATGAGGGAAATTTAAATTCAATTTTAATAAGGGAAATTGAGATTTTCTCACAAAATATCCTGTCACGTTTTAGACCACCTCTATATGCTGTTGCAAATATGCATTTCCCCAGCACGAATAGTACTTGGACAATCCACGCCAGCTGAATGTACAACCAGCGTTTAGTGACCCTCACACCTGGGATTGGAAGGATTTTTTTAAAAGATTGGGGATCTTTGTGACTTTAGTTGAGCATTTTGTAGCTATTCGTCATAATTCTAGGGGAATCCTGCAAGATCCTTTTGTACTCTTTCTTATCCTATTTTCACTTTCTTCTTCTCTTTCTTCTAAGTGAATTTGTTTAGCTGGGAAATTCACTAATACATTTCTTCATAATCAGGGTCATTTATGGGATGAGGTGGAAATTAGGTTCAGGAATGACTTCCAGCAGAGAGCTTTTTTGCTGTGGGATGGTTTCTCCCATAGAATAATGACTCCTTGGAAAAATGTTTGGCAGAGACAGCATTCATCACATCCCTGGAATTACTGTGGAGAGGAAACTGATGCCATGTTACAAACTTCTTTTGTACAGTTGGGAAGTACAACCAGTTTTTCACTAATCTCGTCATCTGATAAACCAGATTTTAGGAATCAGAGGGAGTATAAGATTCCTCTTGCAGATCATATTCAAGTAAATCTGTTGAACTTTGATATCCTTATTGCTTAATCAGCATGTTTTTACACTGTTGACAGATGAGGGTTTGAATGATCATATTGGCTGCAAACGGCAGAATTGCCACAATTGGCAACAGGCATTTTGATTTCTTTGGTGCTTCGAGATTTTCTTGCCTGAGGACTGCAATATGGGTGCATTGTATACATCTCTTCTATTATTTTTAACTTGAAAGAAAATTCATTTATTAACAGGATGAGAAAGGAGGGTCGTTAGATGAGTTGAAATGATTAAGGAACATATTTTTCCTAAGTGAATCATGCTTTTAATTATAAAGCAGCTAGTTCAAAAAGACAAGTGACTTATCTCTTTCATTTAACTCTATATTTCTATAGTCTCAGGAATAAAATGCTCAGGGATAATCCATACAGGTCATTTAACACATTTGAACATACGACAATAAAATTTCATATGTACCTGAGCAATATGTCCAGATTTTCTTTTCCCTTCCCACACATGCTAATATATTTTGGAGCACACAGGTAAGATTGATATACCTATGAAAAACACATGCCAGGATTCAAAACAGGTTTTAAGTGTCACATAGTTTCACCTGCCTCATATTGTCAGGCAAAAAGATGGTAAGACTCCCTTTCACTGGGGTTCAGGTGAGAGCCAGTGAGCAGCAGACACATCTGGGTGTTGTACAGGTCTCTAATGGAAGGTGTTACCTTTATGTAACACTTAAACTCCAACTTTCAGAAGTTCTGATCAGGCTGGGCTATCAGAGTAGCCCCAGAGACTCTGGAAGCTCAGATCTCCCTGAGAAGCACAGGAGCACTGGCTAAAGTCAAGCCCCCAAACAGTAATGTGCCTGAAACCAGGGAATGGCACTTTTTGAATTTGAATTATCGATTAGAGATAACTAACATTGAAATTAAACCAGAATTTTTTAATGGGGATATGATTAGTGGTTATCATAAATTATTAGCATAAATTATTTATACATATAGATAATCATCCATGCAGGCAATGTTTTTCTGGAAATAACTCCAGAGCACCATAAAGTCCCCTCCTTTGTCCTGAAAAAGCATTGTTTTAATGTTTTCTATAAACTCTAAGATATTTAACATTTCTATGTCACTTCTTCCAGACCTTTATTTGCTCTGGGTATTTTCCCAATACCTGGTCTGACTATTTTGTGTTGCAAATTCAGCTGAATTTGTTCTAGTCTCATACCCAGCAAACAACAGATGTCTGTCTTCTTTCCAACAGCCTTTTATACATTGGAAGGCTACTAGAGAATAAAATATTTTGTGTATTAGAAGATGCATTTTGTCTAATTGCTGAAAATGTCATAAGCTTGTAGCTGGAAAGAAAACTAATAGAGATATTACCATTATTTGACCACAGTCCTTCTTCAAGGCCATTGCCTTCTTCATACAAGTGAAGGAATGCTAAAAAGAACTTAGTGCACTTATATCTATATCTATTTTTACTTTTATTTATATGTATACACTTTCAAGTTGCAAAAACAGCACTGTAAATAAACTCTCATCACAGCTGACACAATCTGTCAGATAAACTATCACCAGTGAGTACTTTGAGAGCTCTGAAAACTGAGCATATTGGGAATTACAGACTTGTGTGATTCTGTTAAAAAACAAACAAACAAAAAACAGCTGAGAAAGCTCATATTCACACGTGATTTGAAGAAAACTAGAGTGCTCAGCATAGCTGGCAGCATTTCAATTGCTGGTTTACAGTAAGTGCATTAAAAAATTCTTGCTGCATTTACATGGGTCTCTTCTGGGAATGCATTTCTAAGCTTCAGAGATCCACCAGAGAAAAATAATTTCCTCTTGAGGACAAGTGGTGAACCCTTCTGGAGGGTTTTCCTGGCATCAAATTGCAGAGGTGGTGCAATTTAAAGCAAGGTAAGTTATTTGACTTAAATTGAATACAAGTCTACCCAGGGCTTTCATGCAATAGAAGAAAAACTTCAGCAGTCTGCCAGACATCCAACAAAAGCGTCTGTTTCCATCTCGTTTTTGTTAGGGGAGTTGTTTTAGGCACAATTTTATTATCTTGTTATTATTGTATCAGCTGAAATCATAGCAGAGGAAGTTGTATGAAGAAACTGGCCATATGCTAATGAATAATTAAGTTTCTAGTGCACAACAATTTCCCTGCTGATGTTCACAGAGGATAACACTGATAAGAAAAATGCAGTTTTATGGACCAGGAAATAAACTGATTGCTCACAGAAGTAAATGCACCTGGAGAAAGGAAAAAAGCAGCTCCTATCTGAGAAGGCAGCACATGTGTAGTGAAAGACCTGGGAGCTAATCCCATTGTATCCAGCAGTTCCCATGAGCAGCAAACCTATCCATTAGGGAACTGGCCAGAAATAAAAAATAAGATGGCCCACTTTTGGTATTTGGGGTGAATGGAAGTGAAAATAAGGCATTTTCTAGGGTATCTAAATAGGAAGTAGATTGAACAGGTATATTTTCCTTTGTTGCACACAGTTTCCTCAAATGGCACTGATTGAAGAGCTATCCCTGGTGATAATCTCCTGCAAGTGCAGCAAGAATAGTCCCCTGCAGTGTTGCTCTTTGTCACTATGCTTTTCAAAAGAGATTTAGGGAGATTCTTTTTAACTTTGAGAAAAGTAATTTTGCTAACCTAAACAGCCTAACACAGATTAACATTATTTTTATATTTAACAGCAAGATAATTAGTTCCTTACAACAACCTTGGGGTTTTTTTTAAAAAAGAAAATTACATACTTTAAGGCTATTTTTTTCTAAGAAGCATTTTCATTGTGAAAGTATAATTATTTTAAATAGATGAAAAGTTTGCATTCTCTCAAAAGAAAAGGATTTCAAATTATAGTTTAAGTATAATGCTTTTTTCCCGCTTTTTTCCATTTTTCTTTTTGTTAAAAATTTAAGCAGAGCATTTTCAGTTTGTCTTGACTTGAACTACTTTTATAGATGTTGGGTCTTTGCATAGCCAGTGAATTGAAAATTCTGTTCTTTTACTAGCATATAAGTTTGAGTCAACAAGTTGGAAGTTCATTTTTTCCAAGTTTATTGGGTAAAAGTCCTCTCCTCTAGACCACTGACAATCTGAAAATGTGAGAAAGATCTCCTTGTCCTCTTGGCAGCAATGTCCAGGAACAACTGAAAAGTCCAAAATATAAAGGATGAAACTGGACTTAGTCTACCTCTTTCAGTTCAGTAGAAGGAGAAAAGAAGAGAAATAGTGCAACAAACAGAAATGCAATGATCTTGCAGAAGTTTCACACACTTTTTTCTCAAGGTCCAGTATGAATTGCATCTGACCATCTCTGTGGGCTGACTGACTGTTTTGAGGATGAAGCGTGAAGGAATCTGAGATTTCAAAAGATAATTGTTTCTAGCCATATCATTTTACCACATCCTGACAAACAAGTACAAGCAATCAGTCTTATTTTAATTTATTCAGATATTAGTTGCCTAGTCAATGATGAGTAAGTTATATAAGGCATATACTGTGAGAAATTAATTTTCTAAAATATTTTAAGAGACTGGCTGCTATTGAACAGACTAGATAATATTGTTTCACCTCAAAATCACTGGAAAATCTACTTGTTCTCTGATGCTGATGGCAAAGGTATGGCCCTAAATGCTATTGTAACTAACAAACTCACAATAAGGTTTTGCCACCAATCTGATTTCTTGCTTTTCTCTGCACATATTTAGCAACCCCATTGTCTTTCCTGAGAACACAGGCTGTAGTTGTGATTAATTCTATTTTCTGAAGAGTTTAGAGATTGAGAAAGGCAAGTTCTCCCTTGGCTTTAATGGAAATTGTCTTGGAAAGATAATCCTGGACCAATGCCTTCCCTCTCCCTTGAGTCTGGAGTGAGGGCAGGTAATTGAGAACTTGGCTTATGAAATATTAGCAGGAACTGAATAGGATTGATTCTGGGAGGTTCTTTTCTCCTTTTACAAAAAGTATGGTTGTCCCTTACAGACCTGAATCATCCAATTTTATTAAACAGATGTAAAGATCCAGCTGCTCTTTTATCCTGTATGGCTATGCTCTAGGACCAAACAAACCTGAGGTGGGTGGGGGTAAACTGCTTATTTCCAGATCCATTAATTTTTATGCCTTTTTTACCCTCACTTTGTGTATTTGTGGGGCTCTGTGCAAATGAAACAGGACATGCCTGATTATGTCCCAGCTCTGCAAACACACAGGCTGCTCTGCAGCTTCAGCACATTGTGGTGTGGTTATCTAAAGTCAAACATCCATGTCACTGACTCCTGGGTTGGTGCCTTAGATAACTAAAATAATGGCAATTGTCTAACATCTGCAATTTTCACCAAGGGTGATTGTCCTTACAATTAGATAAGCACTAAAAAATAAAAAATAATTAGAAGGTGTTTATTCAAAAATATCAGTAAATAGACTTATGGATGGTTTTAAATAGAAACAAATATGTTCTTCTTTCAGAATATTTGATATGTATAAAGCTCCTGCTTTTCAGTTTTGCAAAGTGTTTAAAGAGTATTTTAACTCAGTTAATAGCCTGGCCAACAACAGTCTCTGCAGAACACTAATTTGTTTTGCTTAAATGGCTTATAAACACCTGATTCCAACTTTAGTAACTAATTAGTGAGCTGGAGATTTTACATTAAATGGGCCATTTTTTGATATCCAAAGCTGCGCTGAACCTAAATGTCAACATTTTTTCTAATTATGAGAAACACAAAGGGATGTCATAGGGTTAGGAAGCATATTGTGTCCTTAACTGAGATAAAATGACAGGCAGTACATCATTCAGCCACATATTTGCTTATTTAATAGTACCAGAAAAACTCATGATTAGTTCTATTTTCTGGAACAGAAGAGTTTAGGGATTAGGAAGGGTAAAAGCTCTCACTTGGCTTTAATGGGAATGGTTTAGTAAAGATAATCCTGGCCCAATGCCATCTCTCTCCCTTTAGTTTGGAGTGAAGGAAGGTAATTGAAGTTAGGAGCCTTCTTTTCACCAGGCAGGATGTGATCCTGGGACCCACCATGGCACTCACCCAAACCCAGGCTGGAGTGATCACAACAACGAATAACTCGAGCCAGTCTCTTGCACCCACCCTGCAAACACTCTGCTCCTACCCTGGCTGTCTGAAAAGGGGCAGGAAATTGCTCTGATAGAGTTAAACAGCGCCTGCTCCTGCTCCTGCTCCTGCTCCTGCTCCTGCTCCTGCTCCTGCTGCTGCTGCTGCTGCTGCTGCTGGTCCTGCTCCTGCTCCTGCTCCTGCTCCTGCTCCTGCTCCTGCCCCTGCTCCTGGATGCTGTGCTTGGACCTGCTCCACCTTTATTTGCTTGCAGGCTCACGCCTATGTGGGGCATTCCCTTCTCAAGCTGCACTTTTCAGTTTGTCCTTCAGATTTTTTTTTGACACACTGATGTGTCACCCATGCTTACGTTTCCATCACCAACCTTAGTGATTGATTCAGGATGATTTTCCTTTGTTTCAGAGTTGAATCCTTCAATGATCTTCTGACAGAATGACTTATGACCAATACTTGTTAAAAAAGAGATGTGAAAGAAGAAGTCCTGAGAGTGTTTGTGTTTTTTTGCTAGGCCTGGCTAAAACAGCTACAGGTTAAAAATAAAAGAAAGAAAATAGGAAAACATCTAGAAAACATATTGAGATGCTCTTCCATAACCCACAGTCTTTGCCCATTAAAAATACTTCAGATTTTCTGATCTGAAAAAATCCTGATACAGGATCTACACTGATTCACTAAAGCCTGAATTTCAGCTCATCAGTGGTTTCACAGAAGCACAGTTCATTGCTATTGGATCATCCGATGTTATGGACTCATTTTGTGGTGTCATTCAGGAAACTACTTCTTAACAGAGGAGAGAAGTTGTTTTTATATAACACTTCAGCCCTGTTCCACTGATGATTTGTTTCAGGGCTCATTAATTCCTATGGAAGCTTTTTCAATGATTTTTAAAACTGAGATGGTTCAAGGATGCCAACTCCAGCTTTGACAGCTTTTGAGGTTTCAGGAAAAATAGTTTGTTGATGAGGCAAAACCAATGTTCTCAGACAAAATTAAACTACATCAAAAAACCTATTTTCAGATTCAAAATATTAGCTTTAACCTTTCCTGTTCTTTCTTTCTCTCAACAGAAATAACTAGAGATTCCAGAGCCTCAGACATTGCCCTTAAACTTCATTAGAACCGATGAATCTCCACAAGATCCTTCCACTTTGTCAAATACAATACCAGATAACTATTAAAATATTCTGAGTAGCTCAGCTTGACACATTCT
This sequence comes from Vireo altiloquus, assembly GCA_013396875.1. Classification (NCBI taxonomy): domain Eukaryota; kingdom Metazoa; phylum Chordata; class Aves; order Passeriformes; family Vireonidae; genus Vireo; species Vireo altiloquus. Next base: position 679,187 of record VZRF01015415.1, on the reverse strand, counting down.
GCAGTGCAGCAGTTCAGAGTACCCATCATTCTCGTGGGATTATCTTTAGCTCAATGCCCTTATCAGTTTCCCCTCATGAGAGACATTAGAAGAAGTGAAATGAAAGTCTCTACCTGAGCAAAGGCTCTCACACTGCCAAAATGCAACTTTTTGTCAGTTGAACTTCCATCAGTTCTCACTTAATATAAATAAATATAAATAATGTGAACATTCTCAGGAATTTTTAGGCCACGGCTTCCAAAATCCATCTGACCCACTGCCTTTCCTATGACATAAAAAGAATACTTTTACATTTGGGATTAAAACAACCAGATGAACTGGAAATTTATTTTTCCATTTTCTTTATAGTCTAGCTAGATCAAAGGGCAGAAGAATTAGAGATGCCAGTACTAGGTAGATGACAGGCAGGTTCTGTTTATCACAGCTTATGGCCATTGTCCAGTGAGGATTAAAAAGCTTAAGAATCACCTTTCAGGAAAAAAAAAGAAGATATTTTTCTGGTGATTCTTGTGCCTTTGAGAGAAAGGGAGGCTTAATTGTTTTTAAACAATTCATTTCTGTCGTGGGGCACATGAGAAAGAGGATTGAGAAGGCTTTGCAGACTCCAGCCGTTAGACTGGGGGGAATCTGGCATGAGTTAGGATTTATACTGTGGGAGTCCTGTAAGCCTGGCACTAGAGCTATTCGGAAACATGCCTGATATATTACCTCATTAAAGCTTGTTGAGAGAGGTCCAGCCCTGGCTCTGCCTCTGGACACCAAGGTGTTCAGGTCAAGGAAGGAAAAACCCCAGAGTTTGCTTTCATAAAAAATGTTTTATCATTTTAATAAAAATAACAACACCCAACTCAGCAGCAGGCGATAAGACAGACATACCAATAAGAGGGGGGATGGCACTGAAGAATTGCCAGGAACACAGAGATATCTATATTCATACAGAGGGGAATAGAGCTAATTTGTTTTGTTTCCTGTCAGTTTTATAAATGCACATCTCCAAAAAGAGCATTGTAGGATAGAAAGTTTTGTCAGGGAGCTGACAATGGTGTGTTCTATAAACCTTTCCAGTGTGTTGACAAGGGCATTGCTGTGAAGTGTTCCTTCACACCACAGACACCTTTGTTGCAACAGTTGGCCCAATATTCCCAAGGGAAATCCGAGCAGTTTGAACACAGGCGTGAATAAACATCCTCTATGTTTGCAACCACCTATCATTCCACGTGTTTACTTCTGACATATATAAACTCAATTCACTTCTTCTCATTTCAGGATGAGAAGATGGTGGGATGAGTGGCTGTTAAACACAAAACCCAACAGTGGCTTATGAGAAATGAAATTAAGACTTATATAACCAGCTGAAATCATCACTTCTGATTCAGAACTTATTCTGCTACTGGGCAATGTTTGAAAGAAAGTGTCATTCACTCCATATGTGAATTTTAAATAGGGAAGTGCTATTTCAAGTTTTATTTTGAAGCTTAAACACTGCTTTAGCCCTCTTAGGGATAAATTTCCATCAGGAGCATGAACTCGTAAATGGTGAAGCAAACCTGAAAGCAGGTTTATCAGTTTGATTGTTTTTCTTTCTATAATCCCCCACAAATCAAGTTTTAAAATGAAAGTACAAATCTTATGCTAATCTATTAAAATAATCATTATTCCAATATTCCTTTGTTCCTCTGTTCATACACAGATTATGTCTGACAAAACTGGCTCTTGAGAATGATATGTCTGCAAGTCTGGTCGTGGCTTTGTTTTATTAATCCCCAAATGCCTCCATGACATTTAAATAAATACTATTCTCCATTCCTTATACCAAAACGTCCTTGTCTTCCCCAGAGCTGTGCTCAACCTCCATAAGTTGTGCTCAGTCCTGACCAAGTTCACTCACGATCAAAGACTCCACCCTGCTCCACTATCAGGCAGTTTTGTATTGCCAAAATTACAGCTCCTGGCTGGAGAGAACAGGTCCTTCCCCAGGAATACACAAGCTCACTCCCAGTTTTCTGCAGCCTGGGGAGCAGCCAAACCACTGCCATCTTCTGCTGAACTGCCCGAGTTAGTCACAGAGTAACGCTGAGCCCATCTATCACAACTGGCTTGAACTGGGTGAACTTAAAATTTACTGCTAAATTATCATGTATGCTTTTGAACATCTAAATCTCAATTTTCAAACACCCACTTTTAAATGTATGAACATTTCTTAATATGCTGTGTATTGCCTGTCTTAATTTTCTGACCTGTTTGAACACACACCAACTTCAATTTGTAACCTTTTAAAAATTTGCTCCTACCTAAAGTGTTTGGTTTGGGGATTTTTTCTCTCTGCTTGACAACAACATGTATTATATGTATTTCCTCAGCAGTCACCAAGGGCACAATATTCTATGTGTCTTCATAATGATAGGATTCTTAGTAAGAAAAATCACCCAGTCAGAGGTTTAGACAAACATTTTACATGAGTTATATGTCTTTCTCACATTGATCTTTCAAAGCTGGGTCTGTACTTAACTCAGTAATAACCTCAAGAAAAGTAAAATAAAGCCAAGCACATATTTGGTTTTTAAACTTTAACAGCATCTTATCCGCTGTGTGCTCTTTATTCCACTCAGCATATCAAGTGTAGCTTGCATAGAAAAAGCTGCCACCAGTGTCTGAGGTGTTCAAGTTCAATGACTCCAACTGAGCAGTTCTACTTTTACACTTGTTTGGTTTTTGTTTAGGCTATGAGATGAATACACCTCACCTCTTGTCTCACAGTTTGTATCACAAGGATATAATAAACACAACACTGCATCATTCCCAGAGGAGCTTCCCTTGCTTTTCTAAGCACTAAACACACCTCGATAATCTTGCTGGCAGTTGGGATTTTTCCCTAGTGGTACACAGAAACCCCTAGCTTGCAACTTGAATAACTGATCTGTTAGCCCATCACATCTTGAAATTGCCAAATGTCCATTTTCCAGCACCTGCCTCAAATGTGTATTGAAAGTAATCAGATTAGATAAAAATTATGGGAAGGAAAGTTTCCAGTTGAAGTGTTGAGGCCATAGAGATGCTTCCAAGCTCATTTTTGTTCAAAAAAAATGTGGTAGTTGAGCCATAAATCCTCTCATTCACCTGTTGAATGCTTTGGTATCCCCAAACCCAAAAAGTGAGTTTTAAGCAATAATACAGTAATATCTCCTCCCTATTACACCTTACAGCTTACATCTGCTAATGATTCTTGCACAGCCATAGCAGCAGCTCGGGGTTCCTCAGCAAGGCTTATAACAGAGAGCCTCACAGTTTGTCTCTCAGTGTACAACCAGCATTTGGATACAGACTAACTAGAGTAACTACAATTCCAGGACAGCATTTGATAAGATGTATCTTCTTTGACATGTTGATTTTATTTTTTTCTTTATATATGGGGGGTTATTACAATCATAAACATTTGAATTACCTTTTCCCCATACTCTCTACCTCTTTGAAGGTAGAATTCCTCCTTGAAGAATAAATTCTAATGATTTTCTTTTAAGAGAAGTTAACTAAATGATATTAAATCTTTGAAAAACCCTTCCCCCCTTTCAAGGCACTGAATTATAACATTCTTATGCGACCTTTTTTCCTTCAATGAGGTGCCAGAGCTACCTGAAAAGGCATTTGGGAAAGTGCATGCACAGAACAGGAAGGAGGGAAAAAAAAAGGATCCAGTTTCTCAGTAGCCCATGTAAATATATTTTAGGCAAGATAGGGAAGATGTTTTCTGGAATAGCTGTAACATATTTCTTGCTGCAGCAGTGTTGGGATCCTTATAGGCAATCTTGGCAATGAGATACATATTCTGTAAATAATATATTAATTTTGCTTAATAGAAGACCACTGGAAAAAATCAAGCAGGAAAGCAACAGCTGGATGTGGATAAATTGCTTCCAAATGAACACAGTGGGAAGGGAAGGAGAGGGAAAGGATCCATGGCAACAGCTTCTTTCTGTGCTGCATCTCCCAAAATTAGAAAACCATTCTGCCAGTGCTGCAAACAGGTGAACTGAAAGCTATAAAAAATATTTGTAAAGTATTGTCATCTCTGGAAAAGAGGAGGATAACCACATCTCTTCTTCTGTAAAACGTATTTCTCTCTGTGCCCAAGCTAAAGAAGTTGGTCCTTGAAGAAAAGGAGCTCATTACTGTGCCCAGAGTTTAAAGAGGGTCTGATGGAAACCTCAACCTATCAAAATCACCATGTGTAGACAATCCCTGAGCTAAACATGTGAGTGGATGGTTATTGCATCAAGATGGATTTTCTCTGAAAAGCATTGCAATCTAAGTAAACAATTCTTGGCTTTGAGAGGGCTGTCTGGTCAGTTTATTAACAGCATGCTACTGCTTCTGGACAGAAGTACAATAACAGCATGCTACTACTTCTGGACAGAAGTACAAAACAGCACTTAGACCTGCTGAGACAATCTCAATTAGTGCTTGGTCATTGCAGCCAGGGCTTTTTGTCAGGGGGAGAGACACAATGTTCCCCTGAGAAAAAACAACAGACCAGTCACCAAGACCACAGAAAGCAGATCATCAAGTACCAAAGGTGCAGTTAGGTGATTGATAATAGTAGCAATTGATTGCAGGCCAATGTTTTCCTTTAAAAAGTAGTGTCTTTTTGGCTATTGTGATAATAAATGAGCCAAAATTAACAAAGAAAACACAGAGTGACAATAAATTCTTTAGTAGGAGTAATAAGAGCAAAATGAAAGATGGGCCTGCTTTATTATTCAGCCAGGTGGAGAAACAATAGCTGATCATGCTGTGAAGGCTGAAGGATTTAGTGGTATTTATAAGAGTCTTCACTCAAAGGATGTCCTAATGTGTTCATTTTCAACAAGAAACTTACAAAAAATTTTAGATGGAAGAGGTATGGATAAAGGTTTGAAATAGTCTGAAAAATCAGACCTGGTAAGGTTCACTTGGCAGCAAGAAGAAGGAAACAGGATGCTCTTTGATGGGGACAAGGGCAAAAACCTTCACTTTGGTGGGAATAATCAGCAACCTCAACTATTTTAGGCAGCAATGGAGTCCACAGTGCTGGAGGTTCTTAAGGATATTTCAGGGTGGAAAACTGTGTTAGAAGTAGGCTACTTAATCCTGTTGATGCCTTAAATGGCTACCTAGAAACAGAGACTAGACAGCAATAAAGGAATAAAGGAGGGATTTATTTGAAAGGCCTTCAGAGNAGCTGGAGAGGCTTTGTTATGTCTGTGTGAGCATGAGAGAACAGCACTTAACAAGCTACAGGAAACTTGAGAGTTACACTAGCAGTACAGGATTTGAAAAATATAAAAGTTAAAACCTAAGGCATCACTGTCCCCAGAACAAGGCAGAATGGGAGTACAAAGATAGAAATACTTTTGCAAAATTAGTTTTCTAAAAAATAAAAAGTCAACTAACTTTTAAATCCACTCTGTTGTGCAGCTTTCACTCAGGCAATGATGTTCACCTTTTCAAAATATCTCATGGCCTGACATGCTGAGATTTTGAGAAGATGATCTCCGGCTCTGGCACCCAAAAAGACATCAGCGCTTCTGGTAGTGAGTCTGAGTGTAGAAATGTTAGTACTGAAGCTCTTCGTGCCAAGTTGGACAGTAACTGTTTGCTGATATATTTTAATACTGCAAAAAGCAGAAATCTTGAAGTCTGGTAATTGTAACTTTACTCTAGATTTGCTTGTGGGCTATTTTATACTCTTCTATAGCCAATGCAACCAACTATATCATTTGTACACAAATCATCCCTGCACAGAATAAATCCAGAAGGAAATCCATAATAAACAAAAGTGGAGAGATTGTGCAGTTCCAATACTTCACCCGGCTCCTGCAGCCCCACTCACACATAAAACTCTCTATTTCAGCTCCTGTGTAAACATGTCTTGTTTCTATGGCAACAACTACATCAAGTATTCCTTTCATTAAATGGAAACATTCTGAGCTGGGAACAAGCATGATGCATTAGCTGAATTCTTTAAAATTTGAGAAATGCTTGTTCTCAAAAAAAAAAAAAATCATGGGGACTTGGACACTGGATTTTTAGTTTAAATCTCTTAGCATTAAAGAAACACCCATAACATTTTTACTGAAACAGTTTTCAATAAAATGTCAAGTCATTGACCCCAAGATATCTTCACTGAAGAGAGTCTTTGCTATATATCTACAAAGCTTAGGGAGATCATACATGGATTGCTCACTGGATGCTATAGACCATGTAAACTCTGCATCCTGAAAGTCTTGAGAAGTCAGGGAGTTTTAGGAAGCTCAGTTGGAGCCACAGTTCTCAATATTCTGTATCCATGTATCTGTTGAACTCGGTCGAGAGCCAAGCAGAATGACAAGGCGGGAGCAAGGCTGTGGCAGGGCCGTGGAAACTTAGCCATGCCTTACGAATTTTCCGTGTCCCTGAATGTCTGGGACTCATGGTTTTTGGAAACCTAACCCTAGGTGTAACCCTAACACTAACACTAACCCTAAAATTAGGCAGATCTGACGAAGTAGTAATGGGTTGAATAAAATGCAAGCAAAAAGGAGGAAACAAGGTTGAGGAAATGCCGTGTAATGTTAGGCATGCCTTTCTCATTTTCAATGTCCCTGGAGATCAGGGCTTTGTGATTTTCTGAAACCTAAACCTAGGTGTAAAGCAACCCCAAACACTAAAAATAAAAAAAAGGAAGAGCCAAAGAAAGGACAGTGGCTATAATTGAGTACTAAGCAGAAAGAAGAAGAGGGAGCAAGACTGAGGCACTGCTGCACAATCATAGGCATGACTTTCGAATTCCCATAATCCCTGGAGCTCAGGAATTTTTGATTTTGTGAAAACGAACACTAGGCATAAACCTACCCCTAAAAGTAATCCTAAAAATCAGGCAGAGATGCAGCAGAATGAGTGGCCTGAAGCGAGTGCCAAGAAGAATCTACAGGAGGCAGCAAGGTTGAGGCAGTGTTGCAAAAACTTCGGCATGCCTTTGCATTGACAGTGTCCCTGTATGTCTGGACTTTGTGGTTTTGAAAAGCCTAAACATATGTGTAAACCTAAACCTAAACATGAAATCAGTCAGACAAAAGCTAGTATCAGAGGACTGAATAGAATGAAAAGCAGCAAAAGGACCAGGGAGCAAAGTGAAGGCAGACGTGTGCAACCTTAGGAATGCCATTAGCATTTTCAGAGTCCCTGGACCTCAGGAGATTTTCGTTTTTTTAAAATCTAATGCAAGTCATAATGCTACACGTAACCCTACTCCTAACATTAGGAAGACTGAAAGCAATAGGAGTAGCCTGAATAAAATGCCGACAAAAAAGAAGTGGAGGGAGCAAGGTTGAGGGACTGCCACACAATCTAAGGCATGACTTTCAAATTTTCAGTGCTCCTTAATGTCTGCTTTTTCTGGTTTTGCGAAGCCTAACCCTAGGCGTAACCCCAAGCTGCACCCTAATCCAAAAATTAGGCAGAGCTGAAGCAATAGCAGTGGCATGAATAGAGTGCCAAGCAAAAAAGAGGGAGAAAGGTTGGAGCACAGCTGCGCAACTTTAGGCACGCCTTTTGCATTTTCAGTGTCCCTGTATGTCTGGGCCTTTTGGTTTTTTGAAACTTAAGCCTAGGCGTAATCCTAACCCTAGCCCTAATCCTAAAATTAGCAGAGCCAAAGCAAGAGAAGTGGCGTGAGAAGAGTGCCAAGCAGAAAGAAGTGGAGGGAGCAAGGTTGAGGGACAGCCACGCAACTTTAGGCATGCCATTTGCATTTTCAGAGTCTCTGTATGTCTGCTTTTTGTGGTTTTGTGAAGCCTAACCCTAGGTGTAACCCTGAGCATCACCCTAATGCTCAATTTAGGCAGAGCGGAGGCAATATCAGCGGCCTGAGTAGAGTGCTAAGCAGAAAAGAGGGAGCAAGGTTGGGAGACTGGCATGCAATCTAAGGTGTGCCTTTTGCATTTTCAGTGTCTCTGCAGGTCTGGGCTTTTTGGGTTTTGAAACCTGTTCCAAGGTGAAGCCCTAACCCTAGCCCTAATCCTAAAATTGGGCAGAGCTGAAGCAATAGCAGTGTCCTGAACAGAGTGCAGAGTAGAAAGAAGCACAGGGAGGAAGAGTGAGGCACTGTTGCCCAACCATAGGCGTGCCTTTCGCATTTAATAGTCCCTTGACATTGCGTTTGCTGGTTACTGCTGCAAGCCGCAATGGCTACAAGTGCCAGAGAGCAACTCTGCCCAGCCCGGCTCGGCCCAGGTGCTCCAAGCTTTCCTTCTGAAGGCATGGTCACAGGGCTCTCACCGGCCAGGGAGCCTTTAGGCTAGCTCAGGCATCTTATGCTCTCCACAACGATGCAGGACAAAGGGGGTGAGAAGAGACCTCCGCGAGGAAAGCACGGAAGATCTTTATTCACATGCTGCTATCCAGATGTCCAGGGGCAGAGGCAAAGGCAGGCAGAGGGTCTGGGGTTTTATCGGGACCCGGGGAGGGGTGGAGTTGGGGTGTCCAAGAGACCAACCGGAGGAGTCCGAGGGAGTGGCCAGGGTTTAGCCGGGAAGAGGGTAAAAGGGGTAGGGGAACACCTCACAGGTCTGCTTGCAAAGGAATGGCATTTTCTCTTATATATAGAAACACTGGGAAGAATGTATTTTGATTAAAAAAAGAGAAAAACAAAAAGAAACAGGAAATAAGTTACAGGTCTATTATAATTAAATGTTTCTATCAATGATTTCTGAGAGATTATTGCTTTAAATTGAAAAGGGGAAGGCAAGAGAAGTTAAGAAATCGTGAACAAACCCTGATTATTTTCAAAACCAAAAGTCCTCCATATAGAAAAAAATATTTCGTCATGCCATGTGAAATTCACTTCTATTTCTAATTTCAGAATGTCTCAAGCTTAGAGTAAGAGGCTGTTGAGATAAGTTTTTTCCCATTAACTGCTAAGGAACAAAGCCAAACCAAAACTGCAAGATGTTTTACTGGTGTGTTGACACTTCTACCATGAGGAAAGCTTTCTTCTTCACAGAAAAAACAAAAACTGGCCCATAAAGCATAGGAAGAAAAATCTTGCGAGGCAATGCTTTACCTCTGGGAAACAAATTTGAAACTTAACAAGCAAACAAAGCCCCCAGATACTTTTGCATTTGTATCCTGGTTAACGAAGAGTGTATCACAAGCGTGCACAGCTGCTCTGCTTCTGAACACAGCAGACAAATGAAAAGGCACTTTAGCAGCAAATGGAACTCAGTCTGTCTCTACTGAGGTCAGTGCTCTTTCTTAAATTTACTAGCTGAAAAATTGGCTGAGAGGTAACATCTTTTCTAGCCTGCATGCAAAAGTTTTCATGAAATATTGTGAATGCTTTTGATAACCCACTGACATATGCCTATTATACTCTGCAGTGCCATTAACCTCTGAGAGATGATAAAATGTGACCTATAATTAGAATTTGACATATAAAGTGAACTGTAATGGGGCTGCTAAAGTACAGTTCCCTGACATCTGGCTTCTAAGAATTTCGAAAGAACAATCAAGTGCCAAGATTTCTTGCTTCTTCTCAAGTAATTGGGACCCACAGAGGGTGTTGTTTGCTGACAGGAAAACTCCCTTTTGTGCAGCCAAGTACAAGGGCTGTATTTGCCACATTTTGAAGATGAAAAGTTTAATATGGCATGGGGGCATATGCTTGCCCCTTGCTCTGAAACAGGCTGCCTCTGACATATGATCCTCACATTTTTACTTCGCTACAATTTGCTGAGTGTTTGGCAGTCAAAGCTGAAACATATCAAACAACAAATACTACTTTAATGTTCTGACGTAAATTTTAAGTTACCATGGTGCTTCAGTTTTGTACAGAAACCATTCAGGCCTATTTGAAATGTACAAAAATGAGTTTAAAAAGGAAAATCAATGTTTCAGATCATTTAATGAACTGATCTACCTATTAAAGACAGTCATCTGGGAAATATTAGTTTATCCTCACATCACACAACTGAAAAACTCTTAGATTATCAGCGTCATTTCACACAGAAAGCCTGATCTGTTGGGATACAGGCTCTGTCCAGCTGCTCAGATGTGACCATTTAGTGTAAGATGCTGCCTGACCTCCAGTTACTACTCCAGGTGTGTTTGATACCATACCATAGATACGGTATCAAACCAGCCTCACACAGATATTGTGGAACAACTCAAGCGGAACAGCTGGACCAAACTGTAAAGGACTTTAGAACGGATGTCTGTAACTGACATGGAAATTAACTTCATTTCAACAAAGGCTCCCTTGTTCTTGCTCATTACCTGCATCACATTGTTCTTTACACACTCTAAAAATCTCCTGCAGAACAACCCTGGCCCCCTCTTGCCCTTCCTTCCACCCTGCAGAGCCCTGTAGTCATTCCCAATGTGTGAGAGGTTTCCTTCACCAGTACCATTGGTGATGGGGATTCATGGGCTGGAAAAGCCCCTGGCAGCTCCTCCGTGACCTCTGGGCACCTCGAGTTTTGAGTATGTGCTTTTTCTCTGTATCGGGCAAAGAAACAAATAGATAAATAAATATTGCTGTTGTTTTCTGCTGGATATTCTCTTGTCTTTTCTTGGTCTTAGAATTAAAACCAAAACACAGTTTATGGGGAAAAGGGGTTTTTATTTCGGTATTTATTTCAGGATCCTTGAGTACAGCACTTTGTTCAGGTGGAATGCCTTGAAAGTGTATGCACACCTCGTTACACTGAAATACACACCATTATAGGCCTTGCAAAATTAGTATATTTATCAAAGATTTCCTAATGGAAGGCTCGAGTGAACCCCTCGTTCTGAGGAACTTTCCCCATGGATGGGCTTATTTTAGTTTACAAAAATGTGTTTTGGAGAGGACCTTGGTGTTTGGGGCTTCCAGACTGTTTGGTCTCCTGGTTTAATGGTGCTGTGGGTCTCAGCTGAGTTATCAGACTTGGAAAGTTACAAGTATGCAGGCTAAAAGCACTAAGAATACATAAAACAATAAAAGAGTATGTAAGAGGGGTATAAAAGAAAAAGCAAAAAATCATTCTGGCCTCATTTCATGGGGCTGGCGGGGACATGGGTGCTCTTGCCGAAAAGAAGACTTTCTGCTCTGTTTTTGCTTGGTGATTTTGTTGCTGTTCCTTTATTCCCTGAGTAGCAACCAGTGGATGTCAGAAGTGATGACAGGCATATTTATGCCATTTCAGTTACAGCAGAATAAATAACTGGTTGTGACTGCTGCCTGTTTGTGCCACACTAACATGTAAATCATCCCATACCTGAGCTCAGAATTGTCCTCAGGCCCTCACTCACAGAGTGGGAAGAGATAAAAGGAACATTCATTAAAAAGAAAGACAAACAGTCACCCTGTCACAGTCCATCACTCTTTCTCATGACAGTACTGTACTACTTCAGCACACCTGCCTCTGAGGAAGGAGAATAAACTTTGGGAAATGTTGTACAGTGACAACTTCATATTTTTGGTACTTCCATACAGGGGTGTAAAAAATTATAGAGATTTGGTGAGTGTCTCCTTTCCAGGCTGTGTTGGGAGATAACCATACCATTCCTTCAGTGTAACAATCAAATCAAGTGAGCCTGATTGCTGCCAGCAAGACAGTGACAGGGTGTAAGGGAGGCAACGTTTGCAGGGAAAGGAAATATCCACTCCCTGAGATGCTCAGCCAGCACTTAGTAATGAATAACTCATATGAGATTTTTTGCCATTTTTTCCTCTTCTAAATGGATTAAAATTTTCTGCACTGCATTAGTTAACTAAGAATAATAATCTTAGCATTGTATTTTTGCAATTTCTTTGCTGTACCTGATTCATAATCAGTGGATTATGGCTGTTTCTCTGCATTTTAATTACTCGGGTAATTTTGCAGTCCTAAAATATTGAGGGTCCATTGATGCTCATCACAATTTTTAATTTTTACTTTCTACAAATATTCTTCCATATTTGTCCACAACTACATTATTGAATAATTTTACAAGGAAATTTGGTAAAATATTAATGTAAAAATACACAGAACACATACCTTCACTAAAAATTCTGTCTATACTCTTAGCTGTATGCACTACAAGAAGATTCAAAATACAGGACTTCAAAAGTTTGGAAATGCCAGATTAGTGATAATATAACAATTATACATCTGGTCTGCCACTGTGGTCTTCAGCCCTTTCTTGTTAATTTTTAAGGTTTGGTATAGTTTGGAAATTATTATTGTTGTTGCTATTATTTTCCTTATTTTTGCTTTCCTAGCACATGCAATTTTTATCACATTTGAAATAACTTAGAAAATTCATCATGTCACATTCTTTAATTTTGCTAATTTTTTACTTATGGCTACCCCAAAACCATGCAACCATTCGGAAAAAAAAAAATTAATGAACAATTACTAGTCCTAGAAATATGGATTCATTTAGATATAATTGAGAATAGGTCTTTTAGCTGAAATTGATAAATTAATGCATGAAGTAAAAATGCCGCATTCTGTATATGACACACCTCTGCCAATGTGTAGACTCACTTTCTCTAGAAATGTTACCAAGACATGATTATGAAGAAGAAAGGATTGTGTAGAAAAATAAAATTTAAAATAAAAAAAAAAGTTTAAAAATTTATGGAACTTTTGGCAATTCAGCTGCAACAATTGCTGTACAGAAGGTTTCCAAGAATACTACATACAGAATATTTTCCACCAAAGTGTCCAGCTATATGTGCATTTCCAAGTGCAAACTGGATTTGCAGAACAAGTATTTTCTCATAGAAAATTGCGACCTCATGTATCAATCTGTGCATTGTACATGAAATTGCCTCTTTTTGGTGTATTATGCAAAAATACTCTTTTTAGTTGTCACTGGGAAAACTTTTCTTGGGTGTGTTTTGGAATGGATCAAATTTTAGCCTAGTTAACTACATAATTTTTTCAACCATCTACATGCAAAAAAATGCAAGAGGATAACTTTATATATCTGTGCTTCTAAAAAAAGATTGTCAGCTGCTGGCATCAAAAAGGAAAGCAAAAATCATAGGAATATAAGAGCAGTAAATGCATTATGTTGTCATGACAACTGCCACTTCTGGTCTGGAGAGCTGAGAGGGAAAACATGCACGCACAGAGGAAGAGCTGAGAGAGAAAACTTTGTGCAGGGCAAAATTAGAATTAAACCAATCTGCCTCAAATATTTCCAAGGAAAAATGAAAAGACTTTTTTTGATACTGAAAAATGCTAAGGAATACGAGAGTACCAAGGAAAAAATCACTGCCCTGTAGTACTTATGGGGTGTTTGAAGGGAAGGCCAACAGTGTTGTTAAGAAGGAAACCTGAATCCAAGTTTCTATCATTCTAGTTCGCTTGAAAACAAAAGAATTCCCATGTTATTTAAGCTAAAGAAAGTCATGGACACAATGATGACATCACAAAAGAATTCCCATGTTATTTAAGCTAAAGAAAGTCATGGACACAATGATGACATCTCTATGTAATGAGTTGGTTTTTAGGATGAACACCCTTCTTGTGTTTCCACAGCTTGGTTCTTTTATGAGCATAATTTATGGAATAAAAGGGACATCCAGGAAAAGAAGCATCTTCTGTGTCTGGGGTTTTTTATTCTTGGGCTAAATTCACTTACGTACACAAATGAGGAGTTAAAAGGTTTGGCCTCATAGTTCTCAAAGTCAAAAAACCGAACCAGACCAAACAATTCTTATTGATCATTTCACATGACATGGAAGAAACTTAAAAGTGAGCATAAATTCTGAGTTATAAGGACTTTTTCCCATTCAGTCACTGAGTATATTAAAATTATTCATCCTTGGCAAGCAAGAGAAGCAGAGACAAAACTCAAAGATTGGGTAGATGTCAGGCAAACATATGAGGATAATATATGGCACAATCAAGATTGGAGCTTCATGGTTTGGTGACAGTTATCCGTGAAAATGAGGAAAAGTAAGAAGAAATTACAAATAAAAATTATCCAGAATTAGGCAACATACCTTAAAACATACCTCTGTGAGAGATTTGCATGGTTTCCTCATTGCTGAGTCAGATCATCTTACAGAGAGTAGCAAAGTGAATGCACAATCTCTATCCCTGGGCTCTCTCTCATTCCCAAAAATAGTGTTAGGGAGATCTTTATTTTGCTTGTACAATTCATGCATCTTACATGAAATTCCATATACTACTTCAATCTGTGCTTCAAACAAAACATTTCCCTGTGCTGAAGCTAGTCTGACTTGATGAGGGAAGGAGAAATCTAAGGATGTTAATAATTTAGCAGAGGATCTCTGGAAGCAGGAGGGAGCCAGGAAATCACTGAAATGTGGTTTAGGATCCAGAAGACAATTACAACTTTAATATTAATAATAAAAAATCATAAGCGGCAAGGTCTACAAAAGTCTTTGCAGATACTTCCAAAGTGAAAAGGAGAAAAAATAAAAAACAGATTCATTACTTAATAGAACAGGAAACTAGGAAAGGAGTGATGCAAGCTCATGTTCTCAGTGAACTCCCTGATTCAATTTTTGCACAAAGACACTCAGAGGCAAGCAGATGCTTAATGCAATTATATTAACAGTGCACAGGTGTGCAGATCAGAGTAGGAGAAAGAAGAGATAATTTCAGTGAATTACAGAATTTGTGGCAGGGGGTATTCTTGTGTTTAGGGCCTGGTGAAAATCATGGGGAGGGCTAGTTAAATTCTTAATTTTAGTATTTTAGTGTTGTTGTTAAAGGAAAAAGAGGTCTCAGGAGACTGGAAAAATGTGGGAACTTTTATTAAAAAAAATATAGAGAGATAAAGTCTGAGAATGAAGATGATTCAGGTTAATTTCATTAACTGGAAATAGATTTAAATTTTAAAAATATAATAATTACATATAAGCACAGAGGAAAGAGTAAGGAAAAATTAAAAGAGTTTGTTTGAGAAGTAATTTCTCCAAGCAAATAAATATTCATTTTATCATGGTTACTGGTGCAAATATAAACACATGTGCAGTATTGTCTTAAATTCTATAAGGCCTCTGATACCAAGTCACAGAAATAGGAAATATAGGTTGGATAAGGAAAAACATTTGCTGAAAGGAAAATATGCTTAGATCTGAGTGTAAGGGTTTTTGTAAAAAAAGCCAACCAAAAAAAAACCAAAAAAAACCCCAAATAGAACACAGTCTCTTCTATGCCCAAATTTGTGTCATTATTTCCATTAAGGATTCAGATAATGAAAATGATAATAGACTTATAAAATACACAGATGACTCCCAGAACAGAACAAAAACTTTACAGAAGACAGGAACAGATCAAAATAATCTCAGTAACTGGGAAAGTAATCTAAAATCAAGGAGGGAAAATTAGATAAAGTCGAAGGTAAAGTCTCCAAAAAGAGAAAAAAAAAGAAAAGCATAGTTAAAGAAGAAGGAACTCAAGGCTCATTGGAAATATTGCAGGAAAAGTATGGTGAATTGTAATGAATTGAAAAATCAGCATGAAACAGTTACAGAAACTCCCAAGTCTCTGGGATATCTGAAAGCAGAGTTACCAGGCACAGAAAATAACTTTTTCCTTAAATTCAGGTGAGGCTTTGACTGAATAATGTCCAGTTAGGAAACATGGTTTTGCGGATCACTTGAAAAATGAAGTTCAAAGGAATGATATTTTAAAGATTTGGTTGAAGTCCAGAAAAAGGAAGTGCCATGTCTGTGTGTAACCCATTTCCCCCTATATTTACCCAGCAAAGAGAAGAACGAACTGACTCAATTTTCAGAAATATTTTAAACCATTAAGTAAGAAGTATATTTGTCTGTCAGCATAATTAAGTTCCGGAAAAAGGAAGTTTAGGAAGGAGACATAGGACTCACCTTTACAAAATTAATAATAATAACAGCAATAATGACAAATTACTAATGGAGAGAAGCATGTTGCTGTGAGCCTGTCACACACATGGGAGCTGAGAGAAAATGAGCTGGATGGTTCTCCCCAGGTAGTGAATCTCTGCCTCTAGGTTAGCCCAGCCCCTGCTCTGTGTCACAGCAGTGATCAGGAATATCCAGGGCTCAGATGGGTGAGCAGGGGCTTCACACCAAAGGGCAAGGGGTAATAGTTCTCCCTGTCATTGTGGTGGCACTGGGCACAGAATGTCACTTGCTCATTAGTGTAGATATTCCCGTTATTGAGACTGCCAAAACAGGTGCAATATGTGTTAGCTGGGGATTCAGATTTACTGATTTCTTGGAACAGGTTAAAGCTCTGATTCACAAAGCTTCTTAAGCAGCTTGTGACTTGTGTGTTTGAGTCATCTCTCAAATAGAGTGTGTTTTATTGTAAGTATATGTGCAGAATGTAATTACTTCCATTAGGGTCTTGTACTTCCCAAAATTCACAGTAGAACTCTCTTGCCTTTTGTACACTAGATCAGAAGAGGTGTAACTTCAGAAAACGCGTTTCAAGAAATGATTGTTGTCAGGGAGCTGGACTGGATTGCCAGGAGTGTCCCTATGCACATCTCAGGCCTTGCCTCTGCCTGTGTGCTGCACACCCTTTAATCTCCTTTCCCATGTCGGTCACTGCAACAAGGCCATTATCCTGCTGCCCCTTTCACTGCTCTTGTTTGTCATGCCTTAAGTGGCTGCCTAGAAACAGAGACTAGACAACAATAAAGGAATAAAGGAGGGATTTATTTGAAAGGTCTTCAGATGTACACTTTGGGCTCCAGAGGGTCCTGCCTCAGTGGATCCCAAAATGGACAATGACAGGTCACAAGTCCTTCACACTTTGATATCAGCATAAATTCACCAACCAGAACCCAGCCAATGATGGAATTTCCCCAAGCTTGCCTCCCTCTCCCCAAGATGAAGGTTTACAGTTCTTGGGCCTAGGACAGTCTGGGTGTCCTTGGAGAGCGAGCTGGAGAGGCTTTGTTATGTCTGTGTGAACATGAGAGAACAGCACTTAAGGTACAGGAAACTTCAGAGTTACACTGGGCAGTGCAGGATTTGAAAAATATAAAAGTTAAAACCTAAGGCATCGTTTGTATAGGAACACCTCTGCCTGACAACTCCACCCTCCTACACCCCAATTCTGTGCACACATCTTTTCCTTCCTATTATTAGAATTAAAAAAAAAACAACTCTTAGGACTCTTCAGTAGCAAATCCCCCAAAGATTCCTGTGTACGACATAATGACAAGTATTTTTAAAACTCCAGGAAAAAGAGGTGTTCTCACATGTGGGAGAAGTTAAACAAACAGTTTCACTTCTCCCAGGTACTGAGTTTCATTTGTCACTTTAGTTCTGGCTTGATCATTTGCCCCTTTTGACTTGGTAGGGTTTGACATCTACTTTTGCGTAAAGACAAGAGCCATTGAGAATATATTTATTCTATTAGACAGGAGGCCTTAAAAATACCACATAAAAATATGACACAGAATGTGGTGCAAGGAACCAAAGCACAAATCTGCTTAAAGAACCAGAATGTTTTATTAGTATTTTTGAACACAAAATGAAATTCCATCTTCCAGTTAGATCCTGTGGAATCAATGATAATTACATTTGCTTTGCAAGGATAAACACCTCATCTCATTGAACATGCTTTCCCTTTCATCTTTACTGCATGCACGATAGATTAAATATCCTTGTGTGTTGCTTTGGGAGGTACCTGTCAGCAAATAAAAGAGTCAATGAGAACACATAAATTCACTGATTATGATTATTTATGATTATGTCATAAAACTCAACCCACTTCCAAAATGCATAAAATAACTAGGTTTTTAAATAAATGATTTTTTTTTAGAAAAAGAAAAACATGATTTATTGGTCATGAGGTGGAAGTACAAGAAAGGATACCAGTTCTCTGATTCACTTTGAATGCAAATATCTATTAAATAACCTGGCGAATGTAAAAAGCAGCCATGCAGTTTTCAGTCCATTACAAAACCAGAATAAATTAAAGCTTTCTAAAGGGTGATATGAAAGAATAAAATATTCAAATGTATGGCTCATAAGGACATTAACACAAACAATCCTTAAACCCAGATCGTTTTAGAAAGAGAAATACATCAGCATTCAGAAATTTCTGACACGGAGATGTCATGTGAATGGAGGGATTGGCTGTACTTTTCCCTGGAGTGATGAATTCCTGATAATTAGAGAGACCAGGAGAATTAGACAGTGATTTGACAGGTCTATCATTAGATTTTAGGATGTAAATGGTATGATGCATTATTTGAGTTATGTCATAATCAAAAGATGAATAAAGAAATGTGAAAACTTTTACTTTATTCAGGCCAAAATCAGAAGGCAATGTAAAATGAGAGGTTATCATTATAAACATTCATTTTCAGAGGTTCATCACCCACAGCTCATATAGATTAATTGAGTTCAGCAAACAGCTTTTATCAGAATACTTTTGACTTTAACACTGTTTTTTAAATATATGGAAAAGGTCTAGAAGAAAAATTAACAATCCCAGAGTAAAAACAATTATATCAGAGTTCCATAAATTCTCAGTGTGAATGTTCTGTAGGCAGAAAATACATTTATGGCTTGGAGTAGAATGACATCTATTTGGTGATGTGAAATGTGCTTTTATTTGTTGCAGCAATCTTGGGTGAGAAGTAGGTACCTCAAAAATGCGTGTTTTTAAATATATTATGCAGTGGATACATGTAAATGGGGGATGTGATTACTTGCAGGATTATTTTGTTAATGAGTTATTGCATAATATGTTGTGATGTCATCGAGTAATTAGAAAAAAAGCCCTTGAAGAGATTTTTTTTTTTTGTAATGAATAATTTGCTATATTACTTCTTATTTAAGATTAGAAATGTGAGGTAAACCTTAATATTTAGATGATAATATTATAGGAACACTATATCTCCAAACTAGATTTCAGCTTGGTCATTGCAAATTAAAATTGGATTTAAATGCAGAGTTTTAGTAAATAAAAAGTTGCATTGGTTTTAAGAAGATCTGAAGGTTCTGGAGACAAAATACAATGTTGTTCTCATTTTTTTTATAAGTATCTTCATAACTTTACACAGTTTTTAAAGCCCAGGCTGAAAATCCATTCACTTAAGGAACTGTGGATCTGCATTCATCAACGTCATACTAACTGGTGGTCTGGTCAAAAAAGAACTGAAAATTATTTCAATGCATGATAACCAAACATAAGAGGACCAGTTAAAGCAGTTCACTACCTGAATTCTGTAACTGATTAAAAAAAAAAATCTCTGCATAACTTTTTCTTGCTTCTCAGAGCTCAATTTAGCTGTGTTTCAATATCAGAAATCTTTATTCCCTAGCAATAATACACAAACACACAAATTTTGAAAGAGAAAATTTTGCACTCTATCCTCCCTTGCACGAGTGGGATAAGAAGAATTTTTCCAATACATATTGCACGACAGTGAATCCTCATTCCGTTCTTCCCCAGAGCCAGAAATCAATTGAAGTCTTTGGATTTATGCCAGTTTATATTGGTTTAGATTCAGAGTTTTGATGTAGAGACTTCTGGCGGTAAAAATGCATAGTGATCCTGAATTTATTAGCATATGCTGAGTTCTTAAACATGTTTTTAAGGTACCGAGGTACTTTTAGACATCCAAAAGCCAAAGAGGAAAGGGTCAGTTTCACCATGAACTGAATTGTAGTATGTCCAACAAAAGTATTGATTTAACAGTCATTCATCTTTTTTCTTGAAAAGAAAGAAGAGGCTACAGGAGAAATGCAACAGAATTTAAGAAAACTGCCTTACCATTAAGTAATTCAGTGCCAGCTTCTTGTCCACAAGGACACAGCAGTGTGAAATGGAAAGCTCTGGTTTTACATGTAAGGAAACATTGTATGGTTCGTTTCCATTATTGCTCCAATTCAGTCAGTCTTTATTAGAAAGCAACCCCACTTATATCTGAGGAAAATTGTATAACAACGCCTTTGTATGCCTTCTCTTAAATGTTAAAACTAATTATCATGTCTTTTCCCAAAGCTCTCTACCATTGTTTAGCAAAGATCTCGAGAAGTCATGGCCTTATCATAGACTGAACTATTCTTTGTGAACAGCACACCTATTATCTGTGAGGAAAAAGGTCCAATTTGTCCTTTTGCCTTGGCTTGCTGGAAATTATTGCCCAGCACAATCTCTGAGGGAGTTACTTCAGTGGTGCCCCTTCACTTTGCTTTCAAAAAAGATAAAGAGAGAGGTGGGGTTAACTCCATTTAACTGGCGCCATTCAGGCACAGAAAGCATTCAAACCCCATCTATGCATAAAAACAACATCTTCATTCAAGTGAAAAGGTTTTCTCGTTATTGATATTATTCTACTTCAGTACAATTTCCTCTGTTGAGTTGACTGTTTGTCTTGGAGTGACTTTTGTCTTAGAATTTATCCTTTGATAGTTTATCCTATATTGTCTGCCCATGCCCAGAAAAGTGAATAGTATGCTTTTCTATGTCTGTAAACAGAGCCTGAAAGCGAAACCAGACAACACTGTGTCCTTCACAGAGAGATAAAGAGAAGGCAGTTTTTTTTTTCCTCACGTTGATTCCGGCTGGCTCTCAGCGCTGCTCCTTTTGAGGAGAAACGAGAGACGAAATTTTTTTTTTTCTCTTTTTTTCCTCCTCTTTGAGATTTTGTTTCTCCCCCTTCTAGACTTAGAACCTCAGAAAATCAAGACTTCACTGAAAAGTGTTTCCCTAGCCTGCAAGAGAGTTTCCCCGGACAAACACCTCTCCACTCCGAGAACAGAAAAGACACACCCTTAAGAAGACTTTGTTTCAAGTTTTATTTTTCCCTCTCTCACAGATAGCAATTCATTTGTCTAACATTAGTGTCCTTTTCCTGTGTGTTTTGTTGTTTAGTTAAATAAATAGTTTTTTTTTCTTTTCACTTTCCTCTGAAACATTTTCTTTCTCGAACCTAGTGAAGAGAGAGACCTGCATTCCGTCAAGAAATATTTCCTCTTCTACATTTGTCTCAAACCGAGACACTGTTGTACCTCTAAGCAGAGCCTGTCCCTCACGTGACACATTCAGATAAGATGTTTCTCTGACAAGGAAAGGCACCTACATCTCTACCGTGATGGCATTGGCATTCAGAGAATTCTCACATGCGTCTTGGGTATTCTCAACCATTAACTCTCTCTGTTGCTGCTGTAAAGAATACAGATTAAAAAAAAAGGTTTTTACAATCTAATGTGTAAAATAGCTTCTTGTCACAAGGGACAAGCATCAAATTGTGATGGGGACACTTGTATTAACATGTCTATTGACACTTCCTCCCTGTCTGTCAGCACTGCGATGTATTTGACTTCTTTCAATGACAACTAAGCACAACTGATTAAAAAGGTCCTGAGTTTTCACACCTATGAGAACAGGTTAAGGAGAGGCAGAACGGGTCAGTCTTAAAAAAATCAGGTCAGGCATTTCACAGAGCACAATCTCTTATTTTTCATTGCCAGACTGCTTATAAGGCACAAGGAAATCATCAGGAAGAGAGAAGAAAGGTAAGTCAAAGTAAAAAACAAAGGTAAAAGGCCACTCTTCTGTGGCAGGATTTCTAGAAGGTTTAGAGTTGTGGTACTGCCAAGCCAGTGTAGAAAACGGATTTCCACTCGAGACATGAGAAATATTTCTATCTCACTGAAAGTCTGGCCACTAAATTAAAATGTTCTCAGCTTTATTTTCATAAATTAAACACGTTAATACTCAAAGCTACATGTTCGTCTGGTTTACTGAAATCACTGATTCTAAAATTGTTTAGATTCTAAAATTGCTTGTTTTCTTCTCTCTCTGCTGTATCTGACCTGTTTGAAATGAAAACTGGCCCCCTTGCTGGGCTCACAGTTATGTAATTCCTGAGGAAGAGCTTTGCGTTTGTCTTTCCTTGCTCTAATAAGTGGTGTGCAATGCAAGGTGGTGTTAGCAATGGTTTTTGTTTTCCAAAGGATATGATCTAATGAAGGTTTGCAGTAACCCTTTTAACTGCTTATAAATTGGTTGAATTGGATTTTTAATTTTTTTTTTTTTGCAGACTTCTTAATAATGAAGATATTTTTTATATGCAAGACCAAAGTGTGCAGTGGTCCAGCTCTATTTTATTTGAACGACTGAACTTCCTGGGCAGATAATTTGCTGCCTTAAATGCTTTAAACTGGAAGAGTACCATCATCTTACAAAGAAATTACCTGCAGGAATTATAGCATCTTCTGGTGAGCAAAATATTCAGCTTCGAGAAACCATTTTAATGGTGATTAACAGCTTGCTGGTGCCAGTTAAAGGTTACAAGGCTAATTCTTTTAGTAGCTGTAAAGCAGCGTTCACATTGCTTGACTTTAGCCATCTGAGTTAGGTACCTGAGTAAGGAGTCTAATCTCCACAAGACGCCCTAGAGCAAGGTGAGTGAAAGCAATTTAAAAGCCCCTGGAGGGTAATTCAGAGGGCATGAAGTTGAGGCATTCCAGACTTAGGTGGAATATGAGTGTGGATATGCCAGTTTTGTGACTTGCTGAAGTACTGTAACTCTTGCTTTCCCTCCAGTGAGCATAGCAAAATTGATGGAGCCCTCTGCCTTTTATTACGGATTATTCACACCAGACCTCATGAAATGCCTGAAAGAAGGTAAAGAAATAAGATAGAAAATTACACATTCAGTAAAGAATCTAAAAATTTAGTTTAATTAGAAAAGGTCATCTTAAAAAAAAAAAAAAACAACCAAAAAAAAACCAACAGGTTAAAAATGTGTTTCAGGGGGATCCAGTCATAAATAGCTTTATCCTGAAAGTGTAAACTTTTAATATTGCATGAATTATAAATTATGGAATGTAACAGTCAAAATATTTCCAGACGTTTCCCTGCTGGTGTATAATCTTCTATCACTCATTGTCACCTTGTTCTTGTATCATCTTCTGCAGCACGAAATTGGCTTCAGCCCATGACAGTGCATTCAGTGCTTTTTTTTTATCTCAAGATTCAGCATTGTTGAAATCAAAATGTAACAGAAAAATTGTGGTGTAAGTGAGACATATTTTAGCTGCAGTTGATATCCACACAGCTTTAATTTTCCCCATTTTATCACAAAATAATATATTAAGCACTAGTGAGAAAGTCTAAACTTTCATGGTGATCAGCAAAATTACACCACTTGCAAAATAACTTGACTAACAGAAGGAAAGTTTAGCCTGTGCAAACTTCTGAATATTCTGGTTTAGATCACAGCTGGTGTTCACTGAAATGAGTTCTTTAGCACTGTGTCAGTTTATGTCATTGTGGGATCCCCTCATGCTTCTTTTGGGTCTTCTCCTTCTGTTTCTTTTACTCCAACAGAGTTTTCACCATAATTTTTCATCCTTACAAGAACAGCCTAGACAACCTTTGTTTGCTCACCTAATGTACATTCATTTGCTCTTTTGATCTGTCCTACTAGCCTATGCCAGAAATGCGCAGTGATGACTTTAAGTTTGGAATTTCCTGTCTGCCTTGGACTACAAATATACCAAAAATGCTGAAGCCACTTAGATGAAACAATCCAAACAATCTTTTAATAACACCGACTCCCTTACAGACAATTGAATTCCATTTTCTTCTCTCTCTCTCCATCTACTTCAAAGGACAACAAATTGGTAGTGTGGGCTATTATTTTCTGGGTTTGTCTTTCTTTAATGCATCCTATTTTTATTGATCCTTCTGAAAGCTGGGTATCATCTAGCCAGGGCACTAGCTTGTTTCAGGGACAACCATATGGTCTGATGACTAAGGGGAATTCAATAAGGGGCACAGGTGACTTAGAAATTACAATTTTATGACTCCAAACTTGAGTTCAAATCTTTTGTGATTATTCTTGTACTGGTTCAGTAACTGTGATGTTGAAAGTGGGGAGAAAATACATGAATTAAGCTTCTGTTCAGTCTCAGCACCTCTAATTCCTCAGTCAGTTCCTTGCCATCCTCTTTGGGGAGTGACCTCTGCCAGGTGCCCTCTGTGTGTGCACTGTGGTTTGACCTTCAGCTGGATCCTCCCTTGTGTTTTACAGCTGCTCCTATACCTACAACTGCTGTCACACAACTTTCTTCTTGTTCATTGCTCCATAGAACAGCTCATAGACAAAAGAAATTTGAGGGAAAAGTCTTCTAAATGCATAAGTTCTCTCTTTTGGGTTACCATGTGTGTTTTAGGCACCAAACCTTCAAGGATTTTTATGGGGGTTAGAGGTGTTGGAAAGTCCATCAGTGCTGGAACTGCACCTAAAGTGATGTTTTCAAGGGACAAACACTGCTGTACTACAATTAAAATTTACATCTGTAGCTATCTTTCAAAACAGCTCTTATTTGTTCACCTCATTAGATCTGCTTGTAATCTTTTACAAATTCTCAAAGAGAAAATATATTTATCTGAGGAGAGATAAAAGTATCTTAAACAATACAAACATGTAATCAAACAAAATTGACTCACTGAGTGACAGAATAATATTCTGGAGATTTTGTTTGATCAATAATAGTGTTCTACCTCTTGTAACACAACTTAGGTGATGAGAAAAGGACTTTTTTTTGTTTTTCTAGGCTTTAATCTTCATCTGTCATTGGAAAATGTGATGAAGAACATGCTGTTTGCTCTGTTTAAGATAATGTTAACTCATCCATTTGATCACCTAGGGGATTTCACACTTTTGTGTCACTGAGATGAGGAACAGAAGTGGCCAGTCTGGTAAACTGGTATTGTCTGGCCTTAAACACTTCTAGTTTTTGAAATATGATAGTGGCATCCTCCAAGTTACCATGCCCAGATATGACAACAGCACCAGACTGCTGGAGTGGGGATTTTGGAAAAAAATTTCACAGTGCCAAAGGCATTCTGCAATGTACAGAGCAAGTTGAAGTTCATTGTCAGTCATCTACTTCTGGCATCCATACCCTGCACAGCTAATTATTTAGCTCATGGCTTTATAAAAGTGAAAGAGGCCATTAACTTGGTTTAACATGACCTCTCACAGGGTGTGTTTCACGGGAGTATCCCTACAGCCATTTGTGCTATGTAAGAAGTCACATTTCTCCCTCTAGTTTAGCATTCTGACAGATATCAGTGATTTTTGCAATTGTTTAGTTGTCCACAGCTCTGTGTTGGTGCCCAAAAGGATCAGCATCCACTTGTGCAGGGCTGCTTTGGTTTGAGACGCTGCCTTTTCCACAGGCACTGCCCATTGCTGCCTTTCAGCATCTGTTATGCTGCAAGTTCTTCAGAAAGAGCAGAAATCGCAGTGCTTGATTTCTGGGGTTACAGCTGAGAATCTGCCTGATAAGAATTAATGTCTAAACACTAAGGAGCATTTCCTGAGCATCCCAGCTTCTTTAGATGGCTCTACTTTGTTAATCTATACCCTGTATGTGTTTATTTCTTCCTGATTTGGATGAAAAAAATTAAAATCAGTTTCCCATTGCAATAAATAAGTAATTTTTAGCGTCTCTCAAACTGCTTTTGAGTTTTGTTCAGCTATCAGAGGTACATTTGCTTGCCTGTTTTTATGTCTGTTTTGTTCAGGCCACATAGAGATATTCAGAAGAAAACAGAAGTTTTTTTTTTTTTTGATTAGTCATGAAATTGCTTCTAAAAATGAAAGCTAAGAGCCATTCCTGGTCTGTGCAGCTCCACCACATATGAAACATGCTTTGTTAAAGAGCAAAGAAGAGGACATTTCTAATTTCATATCCTAATTTTGGGAAAGTTATGTTGGTGAGTGGAAAGACAGAGCATAAAAGTTTTCTACACCAAAAAGTACTATTGTTTGACCAGTCTAGTGAGTTTTGAACTTTGAAGTGACAAATTTTTTGTTTCACTGAGCTGTAGTGAAATTAAAATTGCAATCCCTTGGAAGAGTGAGTAAATGTAAAATGTAAAATTCAGAGTAATTACTAATGGGTGTAATTAAATAAAAATATTTAAAGAATAATGAAAAAGAGAATAAATACTGCTACTTTTTTTTTTCCCTTCCATTTGTTTGTTTACTGTCTTTTAACCTGTCCTTCATTCAGGAAAAAGAGAAAGAAAGGAAGAAACAACAGCATGTGTTAAACTGGACTATCTGATCTGTCATCTCTGAGGAGCACTTTACATGGAGGAAATTATCCAAAAAATGTCAGATCATCTGAATTTTTTCACAACTCTCCATGATCTTTAGATAAGGACCCAAGATTATGCAAAGTGCCTCCCCTATTATGATAAGGATTTTAAGTAGTAAGACTCCAGGTAGAAATCCCTTTGAAATTACCATCAGTACTGTAATTTAGTGCTGTGGAAAAAATTTGAGACCTGAAATGAGGTGCAATAAAAAAAAAATCATTTATGTGTGCTCTTTTGATGTGCCTATAGCTGACTCTTTCTTCTGGAGTAGCATTAATGCAACATCTTTAACAACCACCTTTTTCCCTTGTCTTTAAGAACACATTTCTATCATTTCTGCCTAAATAATTCCAGTTGTCACCAGTGCCAAGAGAGTACAATTGATAAACAGCAGAGAGATAATAACAGGCTTTCCAGGCAGTCCTCAGGAGGTCTGGTTTGACTTCTTTCAAACATCTGCCTAAAACCGAGCAAGGGTGTGTCCTTGTCTGAGCTCTCCTTTTACTTTTGCACTAAGAAAATCCAGCAATTCGAGGTGCCAGGGAGCAGCGTGTGGGGAGGGGGTGAATCAAAGGTGACCTCCCACAGGCTGGGCTCTCCCTGAGGGGCCATCCTTACAGCAAGGGGGGATCCAGGACCAGGGAACACCCAGGATACCCAGGGGATAAATGGCAGAGCTCAGGGAGGGTGAGATAGTGGGTCTAGGTGAGCCTGCAGTTATGGCTTTTTGGTACACTCAGGGCCCTGATGGGGGCTATGAAAGCCTCTCCACAGGACACTAAATTGCAATGTAGAGAGTAAAGTGAGTGTTAATGTGACTTACAGGACCTTGCCACACATCCTTAGATGGAATTCCTACTTTAACGTGGAATAGGACTGTAGGGAGCTTTGGTGTCCATAGCAGCTTCAGAAAAACAGACTTATCTACCTTCGTCATGCTGACCTGACCACCCTGGAAACCATGAGACTGATGATTAGAAAAAAACAGGTATATAAAGAGACCAGTCAAAGCTCTGGGATGTTGAAGGACATTAAGGAATGTGGTGAGAAAGCTGCAGCACGGGCAGAGGGAGCCAGGGCAGCAGGACAGGGAAAAACAAAACATGGATGGGAACCTGTGCTGGGAGGGATAAAAGAGAATTGATGAGGATAGGACAGGGCCACCTGGAGCACCGGTGGCCTACTCTGTGTGGAGCTGGGCTGGGTGATTTGTGCTGTGCATCAAGGACCATTCCTTAAGGCCTGACCACTCCTTGATACAGCCACAGAGGGCCAGCATCTCTATCCCATGTGTTCTGCCTCAGGAAAAAGAGACTGCTCCTTCCAGGCCATACGAGCTTTATGGTCCTGCGTGGCAGGAGGCTGGATGCAGCTATCCAAGGGATTTCTGACAGAAATGGTGATGGAGTCATGAAGCTGTGATGGTTTCTCCTCATGCGAATGCTGTGTGCAGGACGAAAGGACACCACTTGTGCTCAGGCTGTGGTGCTTTGCATCCTTGCTGGCCTGGAGTGAGACACTTGGCCATGTCCAGCATACCAGATATGACCTATACCCTGACAGGTGGAGAAATCCAGTGTGGGTTATGGATTTTATGGGAAGGGATAACAATGCTGCTTTCCAAACTTTATTAAGAAAAAGGCCTTTAAAACAAAAAACAAACCAACCAACCAATGCAAAAAGACAAAAAAAAAAAAAAAAACCACCAAAATAAACCACATAAAAAAAAACCCACCAAAAGAAACTACACAAAAACCCCCAAACAAACCACAAAAAAACCCAAAAAAGCCCCAAAACCCCAAAACAAAACCACAAAACAAAACACAAAACCAAAAAATCTCTGAAAGAAACCCAAAACAAAAAAACCCCAAGCAAACAAAGAAAACCTCAAACAAACAAAAAGCTCAAACAAAAAAAATCCCGCAAAAAACAAAACCAAAACCCCAAACCCAAACAAAACAAAACAAAAAAAAAAAAACCTATGAAACAAACAAAAAAACCAACCCAAACCAATCAAACAAAATAAATAAAACCCCAAAAACCCAAACCAAAGCAGAATGAGTGCACTGGAAAGGCGGGAAGGTGCCCAGGAGGCAATGAGAGAGACACACCTAATTATGACTTCACTCAATCCCCAGGGGCAGCGAATGCCAGGCACCAGTCTCTGTCTGATAGACAGGAATGAACATCCCAGCAGGACAACCTGGCATTTTCCTTTGAATAAAAGAAGCAGGTTCAGGAGGGAGGCTTAGCTCTCTGCGTCATCCTCTGAAAGACCGGAGATAAAAGCTGTGGTTAAAAAATGCCTTCTTAGACTAGGTATACA
This sequence comes from Vireo altiloquus, assembly GCA_013396875.1. Taxonomy (NCBI): domain Eukaryota; kingdom Metazoa; phylum Chordata; class Aves; order Passeriformes; family Vireonidae; genus Vireo; species Vireo altiloquus. The sequence goes on along the minus strand of VZRF01015415.1, from coordinate 650,762 downwards.
AAACAAGAGATAGTAGTCAAATCATTATGGAAAAGGAGGGTTTTATGGATTGCCAAGTTTGGATTAGGTCATGCATTTAAAGTAGCATAACATTTAAGAGGATCTTTTTGGATTTTTTCGGTAAAAAGAGCTTCATCCTTAATAGCACCAGCTGACATTTTCACATTAAATGTTTATGTCTGCGTGTACTTATACATATGATGACTTAAATGGAATATCTAGAAAGAGACAGGAATAAAGGAATAAAGGAATAAAGGAATAAAGGAATAAAGGAGGGATTTATTTGAAAGGCCTTCAGAGGTACACTCTGGGCTCCAGAGGCTCCTGCCTCAGTGCATCCCAAAATGGACAACAGGTCACGAGTTCTTCACACTTTGATATCAGCATCAATTCACCAACCAGAACCCAGCCAGTGATGTAATTTCCCAAGCTTGCCCCCCTCTCCCCAAGATGAAGGTTTACAGTTCTTGGGCCCAGGACAGTCTGGGTGTCCTTGGAGAGTGAGCTGGAGAGGCTTTGTTATGCCTGTGTGAGCATGAGAGAACAGCACTTAACAAGCTACCGGAAACTTCAGAGTTACACCAGCAGTACAGGATTTGAAAAATATAAAAGTTAAAACCTAAGGCATCACATAGATTTTCACACATAATCTGAAATGGCAAAGGTTGCCCAAGGACATTAAGAGGGACAGTCAGTAATTTACTGGAGTGAAGACAGGTCTACAAACCAAAGGGCCATTTCAAATTCAAAAAGTTCTTTCTTTTGGAAAAAAAACCCCAAATTAATCTGAAATTGTTTTCTTGTTTTAAAATGAATTTCTACATAGAAATTACTATTGCTTGCAGTTTTCTTTCCTTCAAATCTATTCTAAAGTAGACAATAACTTTAAAGGACATTAAGATCCAGAACAGCATGATTTCCATGTCCTCAAATTATATTTTTCATCCTGTCTATCAACAAAAAAATTGAACTGTTTTTAATTTCCCTGCCTCAAGCAAATCAATCAGGATTGACAGCAACCAAACACATTAACCATTGTTAGAACTTAAATCTAGGTGGAGTTTAATGACATTTTCATCCTACCCCCCCAACAGTTGTTTTGAAGTTTACATTGTTGGATTTTGCATGCATTTTGAAGACAGAAAATTCAATACAATTTAAATCAATCATTCCAGTGTGATAGTAAATATAAGGGAAAAAAGAATGGTGCAAATTCTTCTAAGAAGGAAAGTATTAAAACAAAAAAATATTTAAAGTATTCATCAGTTTACCGGAATGTAATTTAGGCAAATGATTGCCCTCTTTCAAGAGTTTAGCAAGATTATTCACTTAGAGTCATTAATCTCTCCTGTACTTAAAGAATTTCTTAGCTGTTTGAGGTATGATTCGTCACAAAATTTCATAATTAACTCCTGCACACATTATTACTTTTCATTTATCATTCTTGAAGCTAATTAACTTGTATGTTTATTAAGGCCCTTAGAAAAACAAGCTATGTGAAAGAATTGGGTTTTTTTAACGATGAATCAGATGAGACAAAATGATAACTTAATGAATGCTCTGCTTCATGTTTTTATTTCAATTGCATCATGGTGAATAGCAGTATTGACTATGTAAAATAGAGTGTATTGAGTATTGCATGTATTGTATACAGTATTGAGTGTAAAATTGAAATCACAACTTGGTCTTCCACAGCAGCAACTTATTATTTTAAGTAATACCTCCTAGAATTATGCATAGAAGAAAGAAATAAAAGGAAAAAAAAATTGGGTGAATCCAGAACAGTTTCCTCTAACTGAAGGGTTTTGATTTATTGAATAAGTGTTTTAATGTGTGTGTGTATGGAGTTTATGTGAAAATGGTTGTTTCAAGAAAAAGAGTCAATCTTTCATACTCTGGGCAAACATTTCCAAAGTAAAA
>VZRF01015415.1:588469-648819 GCA_013396875.1 Vireo altiloquus | reverse complement strand
AAAAAAAAAAAAAAAAAAATTTGAATTAATATTATATATTGGAAATATTTTGACAGTTATTAAACAAAAGAGCTCTTCCTTTTTCTGTCACCTTTACTGAAATTCAGAGGAGTTTATTTATTATATTTATATATATTTATTTATTTCCAATTCCTTTGAATGTTTTGTTGGTAAATTCAACTCTTAAAAAAACCCTTTAATTTTTATTTTTTACTGCCAGAATAATTTTTTTTCCTTAAAATTTCCCCTCATTTGGTTTAAAAATGAACCCAAGGTGTTGCACAAAACAACCAGCTTTTGCTGCTGCAAAATTTGTTTTTACCTATCCTAGCTACAGAGAAAAGGTTAAATGCATGAATTGTAATACTTCCACAAGCAGAATAAAAAAAAGGACAGACAACAACTGGGTTGTCTTTTCAATCCTCTGTGTAGAAATCACTGCTTGGAACTTTGGGTATTTGAGTGGCAGCAAAGTGGAGAGCAGCAATCAGCAGCAGCAGGTGCACCCTGCTGCTCTGCAAGGACAATTCACATCTTCCTCCCAAGGCTCAGGGAAAAGATTTCCGCTGAGAAGAACTCTTCCCAGGTTTTATTTAAAATACTGTGCCTAACCACCTCTCTGACAGCATTTTCGCTTTTCATCTGAATTTCTAGGTCAGGCTTCCAGACAGAAAAGAAGTCCTGGACAATTTCCTTGTGTTTCAGGCGCAGACCAGCACGTCTGAGTGCTGGCTGTACTGCTGTTCCCCCCTGTGAGCAGTTTCATGGTACTCCAGCTAGAATCCATGTCACTCTTCCAGGCTGATTTACCGAGCAAGGCTCTCGGCTGCATCCCAGCCTTATCTGCATGTGCAAAAGGGCCAAAGCAGCAGACAGAGGCTTCCAAGCCCCGTTATTTATTCGGGACTGTAACCTCTGCAGCCCTGGCAGCGTGGGAGATGGGCTCCCAAAGTGCCTCTCCAGCCCTGCTCCAGGGCTGTGCCGGAGCAGGAGCACCAAGGTGAGCTCACGGGCACAGCAGAATTGTCAGACAGGCCTGAGCGGCTGGGCAAAGATTAAAAACAAACAAGGAAACTCCAGCTACCAGAGCAACCCAGAAGTGGCAGGGCAGAGAAGTGGCAGAAAATCACCTCTCCACCTGGGTACTTGGTACTTTAAAAGCTGTCTCACGGAATCACATTGATTCTGATGAGGTATGAAGAAGAATATTTTTTCCCCCAGAGGACAGAACTTTGCAATGTATGCAGCTGCTGAAGAGAATTCAAGCCTAGAACAGCAGCAGAGCAGCCTTGGATTTTTGTCTCCAGGTTTTTGGGAGTTTCTCTGACTTGTGTAGTCTTCATAAAACATGTGCTACTTTTAAGAAAATTATCAATCGTATCTAAAAACCCAAGCACAAACAAACTGAAAAAGATAAGCAGCAATGGATGATGTCATGTTTCTGGCGTACATCTGTGTTCCAATTCCACAGGTCTCTCAAGAAATCAATTAACTTTACATCATATACGGTAAATTGAGTTCTGTTTGAAATAGGTCAGCAGCATAAATGTTGAATGTTTTACTTCTGTCCTAATTCATAGCAACTCCTTATAATGCAAATTGGATTCATTAACTGGATTAGTATTTCTTGTGCAAAAATGATCTCTTCAGCTTCTCCCTTTCTTCCAAGAACTGATTATGTGGATATGTGCAAGTCTTTCTTAGAAAACCCTTAGGAAAGGGTTTAAATGATTTTCCTGATCCTTTCAGGAAACAAAAGGTACATGAGTTGTAACTGCTTCATCCTGAATTGTTCAATTTAAAATGCAGTTTAAAATACTAAAGGCAAACCTTTCTGTTAATTAATTATGATTAGGTACTTTTTGCTTAGTCTGCAATTTAATCATATTCAAATAGACAGTACCTCCTGCATAAACATTATACTTACATTTTTTAGTGTCATTTTAGCTTTGTTAACATAACCTCACCAGATAAAGAAGAAATCACTATCTTCACAACCATCCCAAGAGAAGCCCATTTCTCACGGGAATTCATCATCAGAGGCCTCCAGCTCTGACCGAGGCAATCATCACCCAACAAAAAGGAGTTCCACAGGCACTCGTGGGTGTGGATATTTGACCACAGCCCCTGGGAGCTGGCAGGGTCACCCATGTCCCAGCAGCAGAGGACATTAAGGGCTCAGGTGGGACATCGAGGGAGCACACTCACCCTGGGCAGCAGCCAGGGAAGCCTGAGGAACTGGATTTTCACAGGAGAGAAGCTGCTTTCCCTCTGAGCTGTGGAGACTTCAGCAGCTTCCATGGCAGCTGCCCAAGGCAGCTCTGCAGGGCAAGTACAGAGACAAAGGGTGGATGCAGGGAGCAGTCTCAGAGAAATGCCATTTGAAGTGAAACCTTGGCAATAAGAGTCATAAAGTTTGTACTCCGTGGCTAATTTTATTGTTTTGCTAGTGAGACTCATTAAAAAAACATCATTCAGAAGTGACTTTTATGTGGAATTTTATGTGAAAATGGAGATTAATTTTGAAGCTAATATTGCGACGCTAACTTTGTGATATTGGAGTGAAAATAAGGACTCCAGCTTTTCTATATTGGCTTAGAATGATGCAGGCTTTCTGGAAGCAGGACACTTTAGAAAGACTTGAAGTTGTCTGAGGCTTATTGGTGTTATTTTAATTGCATTTGTGATTCACTTAATATTCTTGAGGGGACACAGAGTGAGAGAAAAGGGGTTGAGCATGAAGCACCCTGTAGGGCTCTAAAGGGCTTTTTAAGCTTCTTACCGCAACCTGTCGGACTAGAAATCCATTTCACCTTTTCAAATAAATGTTAACTCTTGCATGGGCCTTTGAGTTGAGTCCTTTCCATGACTCTGTGGAAAACATTAAATGTTTGGAAATTGCTTTTAAATGTGATTCCACAACAGTGGTATTATCATGAGATTAGGAAATAGTTTAGCTGTGTTGCAAAAGTCTCTGCAACATGACCAGTGCACAAATATTCATGCACTCCATCTGAAGAAGAGCAGAGAAAGAGACATTAATAAAATACAGTGGCAGAAAGAGCAACCCTCAGAACCATTGGGGATTTGTGACCTGCTGGGCCCACTGTTTATTACCAGTGATTTATTTAGTCATCCCTTCCCAGTGACAAACTCACTGACCTCACAATGATACTGTGAAAAATGTTCCAAGCTTTCTTGATTCAGAGAAGTTTCTGGAGCTCCATATGAATGCTTTCAAGCTGTATCTAAATCTTTTGCTGATGAAAAAGTTTTATCACAAGGCAAAGAAACAGGAGAGGTTCCCTTCTCCGGCCCAGTGTCATGGATAATGCAGGCACAGAGAGAGCTGTATGATTTCTACATTGCCCCATGGAAAAAGACCTAGCTCAGGAATCTTCCTTACTTCCAGCAAGTGTGACAAGATTGTGAACTACACAGGTATCATGCAGTTTAATCTTTATTAATTTCCTTCCTCAAACTTTCAGAAAAGGGGAAAAGCAAACAAGACCTCCTGCACCATGAATAGGACAACACCAGGAACCTCAGGGTCTGACCTAGCTTTGACTTTATGTAATGGCAGTGGCTCATTCTGTGAAGGAAGAAGTTTATGTTTTCTACTTTGGTTTTAAAATCCCCAGCCCTGTGAACCCTTAGAGTGGCTATATTTCAATTTGAATAGAAGAGGCTACTATGGTAACCCTCTTTGTGTTGCTAGGGCAACCATTTAATAACAATTAGTGCCTTTATAACTAAGTAACCTTTAATAGTATTAAAGATTACGCCCAACTCTTCCAAAAGGTGTGAACTTTCTGTGGGAAGAAGTCACACTACCATTCATAACAATTAATAAAACTTTTTTTTCCCTTGTGTTTTTTATTTTTTTTAGACAAGGAAGCACAATTCCTCCTCTTCCCACATGTACTTATGCAACTTGCACCCCATGTAGAGTTGCCACAATATTTTTGTGCATGGAAAAGATACAGCAAACATTATAAAATTTTAACAGGGCTTCACCAATTGAGATCTCTCAAATTAGTGTGTCTTCATGTCCTCACGGCATTCTGCTCTTGCAGAAAACTGCACGCAAGGACAGTATTTCCACCATGCTCAGCAAGCAGCAGTGAGTTTATTACTGTGAATAGGCATGTGTTACACTGCGCCCTTGGCTGGAGGGAGCCTCGGGCTGACTTGGATGTGAGATGGTTGTTCCAGTGCCTAAGTACCTTCTGCATAAAAAACCTTTTCCTGACACAGCTTCACACCATTCCCTCCAGAGAAGGGAGAAGAAGAGTCAGCAGAGATCAGTGCCTGCCCCTCCTCTTCTCCTCACGAGGAAGCTGTAATTGCAGGTCTTCCCTCAGTCTCCTCAGGCTGAACAGATCAAGTGCCCTCAGCCACTCCTCATTTGCCCTCCCATCTAGTGGAAAGGACTAATGTGGCTCATTCCCACCCCAGGGTATGGGGAGCCTTCAGGCCCATGACTTAACTGGGCACTTGAAGCAACCTTCAAAGTCAGGAACATTTTAGTTCAGGTTTCTCTAAGCTGCAGAGCTCAGATGTGAACTTCGCAACACAGGAAACATCAGTCTACATATAATGTCATTGTTAAATGACAATTCAACAATTGTGAAATTTGAGTCTGAATCCATACTTGCTCCCTAGTTTATCCACCAGGAGTACAGCTTTCATAGACAGTATTCCCTGATCACCCCACTGCTGGGCAGAGATTGGAAGTGAAGGGTGAGAAAACGCTCCCACTCGTGACTTTTTGGTCACCTCACTTTAGTGGCTAATATTCAACAACACTCTTATAACCCTGAACTTTCTCCTTGGTGTTCTGGTGATGCTTTAAATGGCTTAAATCTCTACAAACAGAGACTAGACAGGAATAAGGGAATAAAGGAGGTATTTATTTGAAAGGCCTTCAAAGGTCATACCCTGGGGGTCCGGAGGCTCCTGCCTCAGTGGATCCCAAGATGGATCACAGGTCAGGAGTTCTTCACTCTTTTATAGGTTTGGTCCGTTTGCATATCAGTACAAATTTGCCAATTAAAACTTTAGTTAATGATGTAATTTCTCCAAGCTTGCCCTTGCCTCCCCAAGACGAAGGTTTATACTTCTGGGCCAGGAGGGTCTGGGTGTCCTTGGAGAGCAAGCTGGAGAGGCTTTGTTATGTCTGTGTGAGCATGAGAGAACAGCACTTAACAAGCTACAGGAAACTTCAGAGTTACACTAGCAGTACAGGATTTGAAAAATATGAAAGTTAAAACCTAAGGCATCACTGGAGCATCAATATTTCCCTTTAAAAAACTTACCTGAGCTGCCTCTCCCAATGAGCAGAGTAATTCACTGCAAATCTGAAAAGCAGTTTTGCACTGCCCTTCCCGTGGTGTCCAGAAGATTTTGTGTACATGGTGGTTATCATTCCTTGTTTTCAGGAGTGAAGCTCAATCCCCACTCTGGGGCTTTGGTTCCTGCAGGGACTCACGGATTTCACAGGGGCCTGACATTTCGTTTCAGCTAATCCTCAGTCCTACGGAGAATTTCAGATTAAAATTTCATCTGCTCTGTGATTTGAGGTTCTGTTTGTCTGGTGTGACCTCAAATGATACTCTGGGCTTCAAGAGAATGCTTAGGAGCAACATTTCTCCCTCCTCTCCCCTTCCTGCTCATGCACACTCAGACCACAGCCAAGGAGATGAAAATCTGTTTATCAGTCACTCCTTCCTGCAGCCACCTGAAGAGGGAGATGATGAGAAATGGGAAACCCTCTGAAACCACTGTCCCTGTGGCTCAGATTAGCTGGGGAAGAACAGAGAAAAGAAATTACAGCAGTATAAAGGAAATGGGACTGAAAGGAGATGCACAGCTGAGTCACAACTATTTCTCTGATGTGTTCAAACACTCTTCTGAGCCCTTCCCATCAAAAAGGTAAACAGACTCGCCATCCCCAAGCTGAAATGGATAAAAAATGCATAACTCTGTCCTTGTTGTAACATGAGGCTGACACAATTAGCCTTGCAGTCTGCTTTTTCATGCCTGTGGCTATAACTGAAGACATTCTTTAGAAATGTAACCAAAAAGAAAAGTGAAAGTGCAGCAATTTTCTAATCACCATCAATTTCTCTGGCCTTTCGTCTCTCATAAAATATTGGGTAACATCTGGCAAAGAACCCTTCTCTCCCTCCCCTCTGGCAGTTCTTTTAAAGTGGTACTGATGAATCTATCTGACTGAGGGCCGTAAAAGGAAAGCAGATGGCACACTTATCACCCAGAAACCAATCCCACAAACTCACCCTTTACAAGCATCTCTGGTGAGGAAGCAACTTGCTAATGATGGCAATTAGCATCATGGAAATACCAGAAAGGCCAGAACCTTGCAAAAAGCATTTCTGATAAACTCTGGGATTGATGCTTCTGATGCCAACCAGGCAGTTAAAATCCATTAGTGTCTGATGTTAATTCATCACAACTTCTCAGTTCCTATGGGGCCTTTCTTCGGTGCAAGAGTTGCTTGGTATTAAATGCTAAATCAAGGAGAAAAAAAAATAGAGATCTTTGGGTTTTGTAGCAGTACAGGAGTCTCAGATTTTTGTTTATTACTCTTTTTCTATGGGGATATTCAACATCAAGCTGTCCTGTGTGTAATTTGGTGAAAGTCACTCTTTCTCCTTTGGAGTAACTTTTTCTACCAAAGGAGGGGAGGAACAGTTCACAACAATTTGGCAGGATGAACCTTGTGAATAGAAACTAACTTCAATATTGCTTTAGCCTGTAATTTTATTCTGTAATTGGACTCCTTCTTGAGAAGGATACAATGGCAGGAACAGAGGTGCCTGGTTAAGGCAGGACAGGGCTGTCACGGAGCAGCAGTTTGCAGGAGACTAATTTGTGAGTCCTTGCTGCAACTTACATAAACTGAGCGCTTTTCCTCAACTTGACATATAATGGTTACTGATACAGAAAATAAATTTAGAGGATGCAACATGCACAACTAAATTTAATTATAAACCCAAATGTGGCTTTGTACAAATCATAAAGATGTGTGTTGTCGCAACCCTGGTTAGCTGAACTTTTTTTTTTAATTGGGGAGCTCTGTCAGTTCTCTTGCAAAACATCTCTTTTTCAGAGCATTTCTCAGCCTAAATGGCTTTTCCTCTTGTAGGTAGTATGGAAAGAAGCAAGATTAAGTCTTGTTTTGACAAATGACCCTAGGTTCTGCTCTAGGATTTCTCAGTAGGATAAATCTAGAAAATTATAATTATAAAGACTGTCTCAAATTCTTAGCAGTCTGAATGGTGCAGGGCCTTAACAAGCTTCAAGGAGCTTATTGCTGAGAACTCATCTTCCACTTAAAAATGAATAAAAGTTTATATCTCTGCAGCTTTATTACACAGATAAAACACAAAATCCACAACACTGGCTAGAAAAAAATATTTGTCCAATAAAATCAAATTAAATCAGGGAAATCTGTTGTGAATTCAACCGTGCTTGCACTCCAAATGTTCATGTTGGAATTTTCATCTGCAGGTTACTTTTGCAGTCATTTAGAGGCTTCACAGCCCCTTTTAACCTGAAAATGTGGTGGATTTTTTTTTTTTTTTTTGAGAAGGTGGATATTTTATATTTCATGGTCCTTCACTTTTAAAAGTAAACCTGAGAGAAAATGAACTCCCAGACACAAAGTAACGAGCAGATCTATGTGCACATACAATTATAACCACACATGCATATTTCCCATTCCTCTGGAGCGGTTCAGGCCCTGGTGCAGATCAGCAGCACGTGGGGAGATTAAATCGTCTGTGGGGAGATTAAATCATCTGTTCTCCTGCCAGACCCTGCTCGGTACCCGCCGTGGCCCCGGGATAAGAGAGTGCCTGAGCAGGCAAACCAGGAGCTGCCGCGGAGCTTCTGTCTGATCCCTCCTCCTGGAAAGGTGGCACATCAGTGAGGCAACATCTCACACTGTCAGATCTGCTCTGAAGATCAATAGAAGACCTCTGTTCGCAGGGCAGTCGATCTGTTACCTTTTATAAGCAGAAAATTCACTTAGCAAGGCGTGAAGAACAGGCATACAATAGAAATTCATTTGCTTTGATCACAGACCAATCTTGACATTTAGTTTCTGCTGTGAGGATGATAATTCTGAATGGTTTGATGCTTTCCTCCTCCTGAGCTATAATATTAAAAAGGCACTGTAAATACATGAATAGAAATCATTCTAAATTGAAAAACATGAAACTCCAGGCATATGCCCAGACATCTTCTTAAGCCATCCTTGATTGATTCAGCTTTGATCTTGTTCATTGTTTTGGCTGCATGATCTCTTTAAAATGGTGTTCTCCACCAACAATTTAGTTAATAAATGACACATCTTTCTAAATGCTTCCAGTAAAACTTACTGAAGTTCTCATGTTGTTGCTTACACTCAGTCAGTAACAATAAACACTTAGCAAATAAATACTTGCAGTTATGAATAGTAGGACCCATTTTATTGTAAAAAACTTAAAGTGACATGAAAAGAGAGAGTATGTGGCAAAAAAAAAAAAAAAATTCTCAATGCCTATCTTTGCCTCTTCCTTGTGAGAGATCACCTCAATTTAAATGCCATTTCACTAATTCCTGAGGTGGCATTACCATTTAATTTTGACATGGTTGGAAAAAACTGGCTATCTCTTCCTATTCTGGTTTACAAATGTTTGCCTTACTCGTAAGCAGATGGCCCTTGCAGTTCTGAGACAATAAGTAAGAGACACTGATTATTTTCTTTTATCTTGAGTATAATTCCAATGTCCTAAATATAAAATAAGAATATTATTTTCATAAACCCTATATTTTAATAGCAATACTCCTTCAGAACATGATACAACAGTTTCCCGATGCCCTGTGGAATGTATTTTTAAACTCTTTCCTGCAAGAAGGACCCCATGAACAGCAAATAATGCAATTTTAAAGCTTTTCCTTTGTCTTGGGCTTTTGTTTCACTAGAATTTGCCGTTTTACAGTCTCACATTGCAGCTGTTAGTTTGACTGATAGCAATAGGAACCTAACAAGTAAACATCTCTGGAGGTCTTTTGTGCTCACCATTTGATGGCTTGCTGTTCTCAATGAATGCATCTCCCCCGGGTATACCCCAGAATGTTAGAAGGTATCTAGGAGTCAAGTATTTCAGACTTTCCCAGAGGTGATTTCATTCACTTTTCCAGATTTCAGCACAACTTAGATAGTCTAGATTGTTTTCCCTGTACAGTTGCTTAGCCCCAGAGATACTCTGTACTTCCCCTCAGTGCCAGTTCAGATTAGGTCATGGTATTTCATCTGGTTTAATTTACTTTCATGTCCCCCTCCCTTTCCAGAATATCCTCTCAGTCTTCCCATGGCAACCTCCCTTTGACTTTTCCTGTTTTGTATTCCCAAAAAAATCTCACATGGCAAGAACCACATATTTTCTTTTCTTCCCCCTCAGCTTTCTATGTATTATTTACAATGTTATGATTTTATTTCCTTTCTGTCAAGTGCCTGGGTTCACTTCTTTCCAGCATTTAAAGTCTATCCACCTCTTATTTTTTCTCTCAAGATTTGGAGCTCTGGACCTGAAGAATCTGCTCAACAAGCTGCTCACTGAGAGCCTTTCAGCTGGAAAATTCCCAGTCTACCAACTGGTCCTATTTATGCCAAAGGCTTCAGCTCAGCTGTAGCTGTTTAACTAAATCCCTTGTAGCTGAGAAGCTGAGTATTTCTGTAATAACCCCCCTGTTCATTAGCAAATACTAATGAATGCCACTGATGTGAATAATGATGGATATAACTTGGCTCATAGATGATGCTGCACCTTCAGTTTACCATCTCTGACAGTTTAAAAGTTTCTGTGTTTTCTATTTCTTCACATTAAGGCCCGGTTGTGAGCATTGGAGTTTGGTCTGGAGAAGTGTCCAGGGAGACTTTTTCCTAAAGGGGCCTGCAGGAAAGAGGGGGATGTACTTTTTATCAAGGAGTGAAGTGACAGCATAAGTAAAGATGCCTTTGAAATGAAAGAGGGAAGGTTTATATTAATTATTAGGAAGAAATTCTTCATTGTGAGGGTGGTGAGGCACCAGAACAGGTTGCTCAGAGAAGCTGTGGATGCCCCACCCCTGGATGGGGCTTTGAGCAACCTGGTCTTGTGAAAGGTGTCCCTGTCCTTGGAACTGGATGATATTAAAAGTTTGTTCCAACTCAAACCAATATATGATGCTGTGATTGTACTTTTCTTTCTGGTTTTCCTCCCCAGATCAATTGACTCTAATTAGCACTCTAAAATCACCTGAGATACAGAAATGGAAAATTGTCATGGCATGTAAAATTTGCCATGTCCAGGCCATTCAGTGGTCTGCTGAGGTGGCAAATGCTGAAGAATCATAGCTCTGGTCTCGCTTTTCTTGGTAAGAGGAATCTGACCTTGGAGGTTTAGTAGTGCACAGGTTTAGACTGTGGGAATCTCATATAGCACAAGCATGAGCAGTAAAGCTCACAAGACCTTACAGCAGCTTGTTCACAGCATGTATTGGTGATGAGTTTCAAAATCATGAAGTAAATACTTTTGTCTTTCACATCCCGCTTGGCTGATTAGCCCATTGTTTTTCATCACATGTTGTCAGACCATGGTTTTGAAGAGATATATTCACACATATAAAATAAAAAATACACGCAAAAAAATCCCAGACAGCGTTTGTCCCAGCTGTCTGCTGCAGTCTCAGCTCATCTTTCTGCTTTCATTCCAAGAACATCTGGCAGAAACTGATTGTCAGCAGCTTGTGAAGTAAATAACACCAAAAACATTGAAACTATCAAAAGATAATATAGATGAAAATGGCTGATTGAACGACTACAGTAAAAATGGATGGGGAAAAGAACTGTGAAGCCATTGAACTATAAAAAGGAAGAAAACAAATATTAGGTTTGCAGGTGTTCAAGTCCAGGATGAATAAGTGCTGCTAACCATTTCTTTTTCCATCTCTGTGTACTCTGCTGGCACACCAGAGACAGCAGATATTAAAACAACCTAGTTTCCAGATTTGTTGAGCTACCTTATTTCAAGATCAAGTCCTGAAGTCAGAACTGAATGAGACCAACTAAGGAAAACACTGGATATTGGCAGAAAACATTTTATCTTGTCCCCTGAAGTTCCAGTAAGAGATATATGGAATTATAACCCCAAGATTACCTCGCCTCTGTTTCCTGGTAAATCTTATTCCTCTATTTAACTGGAAAAAAAAAAGAAAAGGAACACTGAGTGAAAGAGATAACAAAAAGAGATCAATGGGGAAAGGAAATTTTTCAGGCATAAGAAAATAAAGAAGCTGGTAACAGAGCAATAGAATAAATTAAAAGAACATTTCATAAACATGGAAATAAATGGTTTTTATCTTATGAAGGAGTAACACTGCACATAATGAATTCCAAGAAAAATGCAAAACACTTTAGAATGGGTGAGAACTAATTTTCTAAATGACTTACTTGTCTCCAATGTTCTTTTTTATTCAGTTTATTGTTAGAGCAGAGGTTCTGTTGCTGCATTGAAGTATGGATCAGCTGTAGTCAAACAGCAGTCTTTTATATGGGAGTGGATCCACTTCCTTTTTTTTTGTCTGCATTTTGTTCTTCTGTTATTAAAATGAGTTTCCTACTTTATGTGTTTTCCAGTTCACTTACTGCTTTGCTCAAATATTGTTGCTGGCTTCTTTGGTTCTGTTTTATTTTTTTTATTCCCCAATCTTCCCCTCCTCTGTTATTTCATGTAAAAATCAATGACCAAATCCTATTATTCCCATTATTCTGCACGTTCAATTTCCTGTTTGCACTACCATTTCCATGATACAAATTGTTATTATTGCTAAACGAAAACAGCAAGGCATCTTTATCACGTTGAACTGTCTAATAAGAGCAACAGTGATCAGCAATTTTTACTGCTTGCTCTCAGAGGGTTAGGGGCTGCAGTATTGCTGCAGCCTACTGCCCCACCAGATGGGAAGGTACATCCTCTCTCCTTTGACCCCTCTAACACAAAAAAAAGAAATAATAATAGTAATTTTTAAAAATATAAAAAAATTGACTTACGGCCATAAGTAATGGACATCCTTCTGGATTTCCCACAGAAAGAGCTTCCGAGTTTGGGACTTTTACAAATAACATCACAGAACTCACCAATATTGACAGCCATGTGTCAAGACATTGTTTCACCTGACTCTGGTATGCTCCTCAGGTTTATAGAAGGCACTTTTACAGAAAATCCAGTTGCACTTTGGAGACTTTTAAATCATTGGCATTGAATTCATAATTCCTGTGGAGTACAGTTTTGACATGGCAAGAAAGTACTAATGCAGATTGATCCCTTGATAGGGAGAAAGGGATTTTTCTGAAGTGAATCCCAATCTAATTCTCAATGGAGAAGAGAGTATGGGTTGTTAATAGAGAGGAAAAAACCAACAATCTTACAAACAAATTGAATATTACTCAACAACTCCAGAAAAATTAAATGAAGTTCTGATAACAGTATAATGTGGTTTCACAGTCTAATGACAATAGCAGCATTTAAGCTCATCTTCATGGTTTATTGGTTCTTGTATGAACACTGCAAGTACATTTCTTAGAACTGAGCTGAAGTCTTTGATGAGGGACTTCATAAATACTTGAATTTACCAGTTTTTTTTCATCATGTATGTAACATGCCCTTAGAGAAATCAGTGGATTTAGAGCTGTACATACTATCTCTGGACTAGTTGTTATTCATTTAATTGATTTTAATCTAAATGAGAAGGTGATAGAGCAAAGTGGTCTGGGAGCCACACTCAAATTGTATTTCAAAAGTGCCTTCTCCTGCTTCACCCCTTGTCCTTCACATATTATCTTCCTGTTGAGAGAGAATGTTCTTGACTTTCCAAGAAAAAGGTAGTGAAAGAATTAATAAGATATCAGCAAAGCATTTTTAAGACTGAAAGCTTTGTGTTAAGTATTCTTTTGACTCTGAGGTTGAGGAACGTGCATGTCAACCTTCAGCTCAAAAGATTCATATTAGAGCACTAACAGCCACAAAAATAATTTCCTTCCCCAACCCTCTGCTGAGGACAACCTCTTGACAAAATTTCCTAGAAGAAGATTTTATCAAGAGACATTTTACTTCCATACTTGGAATGCAGTTTCACAGATTTATTCCCAGTTGTTGACAATGGTTTTCTATGCCATTGCATGTCTGAGAGAGCAAGCAGACTAGCTATCTTTTTTGGCTTTTAGGAACATACATAATGAATATTCCTGTACATTTCTAATTATTAACTTTGTTAATATAGCTGCAATATGATATCTGCTGTGTTTCAGAACACCCTCTGAAGCACTCTATGTTCCTGGGTTTTTCTCACTATGTAAAGGCATTACAGTGCATCAGTAATTTCAGTCACAAAGACTCAAATTCGAAAAGCAAAGCTGAAGTGTGTCTGGACCCCAGTTTTCCCCCCTTCTAGCTTTATCTTCTGGTATCACTAAAAGGTTGATGTAAAAAGAAAGGTCCTGATCTGAACTTGAAATGTACCCAGGGTTTTGATTCATTCTGACATCTCTGGCAGTGACAGAACCACAGCCAGGGACCTTCAGACAATTTCAGAATTTGTCTGAATTCAGACCTTTCAGAAGGAGGAAAGTATTCCATGCTGTTGTTGTAGTAGGTGGGGGGAAAAAAAAAGTCAGCAATTATTTTAATATGGTTTTTACTCCTGGTAAGAAAGGTGAGGAACCATTGGTGGAGGATGAGATCTGCCACATAGCTCAGCATCACTGCCTACCCTAGTACTGCCTTAATTCCCTCTGACTGCTTGCTTGATGTGGCTAGGAGAAAAAACACACAAACAAACAAAACAACTGCAAAATCATATGTAAAGCATTGAAAATAACCTGGCAATAACCAGTGTTTCCCACACCCACCCAGGCTTGTTGCATCTGATCTTTTTAAGCCAGGTTTAGTATTGCTGGGACTCTGCAATTTTGAGGGTTTAAAGCTGCTGCCCAAGAGATTGTTTCTGGAACAGCTTCATACTTAAGTAAATAATTTTATGGTCACTGCACGCTGCTGGTAGTTTATCATCAGCTGTACCTACAGACAACTTTTCTTAGTTTTCTAACAATATATCCAATATGTCTTGCTGACATTATATTAAAGACATCTACCAGGAGTACCACAGCATAATATAACAGGTCTGTGGAAAAAAAATCAGGGTTCATGCTAGATAAAAGGTGCATGCAAGTATTGAGGATTATTCCAGCAAAAATCATTGCCAAACAAGCAACTAGTTCCAATGCTGAAAAGGTCACTGGCAAATGAAATGTTCTTTAAAGGATTATGCAATTCCTCATATGGGTTTTAATACCAATTTACCGAGCACTGCCTGCAGGTTCAGAGAGCTTTAGATCAGATTTTCAAGTTAGTAATGGATAGAGATCTATGTCACTTCTGCAGCCAGGAACTGCTTGAAGTGGAAAGGGGGAAGGCAACATGAAATGAATACAGTGGGCATTTATCTCCACAGAACCAGTGCTTTCAGCACAGCCCATCAGAAAGCATTACACTCAGATCATCCTCAGCACACAACATAATCAATATGGACCTGACCTTTCCCATTCCTTGGACGGTTTGTGGTGTTCTAAGGGACAGAGATAAATAAACAGATGCCCTCAAAAGATGGTAAATGGCTGCCCTCTGTCTCTTCTGAAGGTAAAAAAGAACTTTCCCATTAACATTTCATCTCCTATCACTTTGTAAAGGGTACAAAAAGCAAAGATAGCACATCTTACTTAATTAAAAGTCCAGTCTACCACCCAAATAACTTGCTCAATCCAGAAGTGCAGAATTCAACCTTTGGATTAAATTGCATGTAATACATAGAAAACTGTACTGTATCTCAAATTAGAAGAGCTGGATGCATTTTAAATCAATTTATATGTTAAAAAGAAAAAAAAATGTTCTTAGGTTTTAATTAAAACTATTTAAAAGGTCATTTACAGAACTTCTTGCAGAGACTGTAAATGAAACTTTAGAATTTAAATGAGAAGCTTTTTATTCCCTTTTGTAAATGAGAATATCCTTACTGGCTACAAACTTGCTGTTTTAAGGTATGGTTTGAGCCTCAAGGTCTTTTCTATGCAGGTCAATCATATGTTAGATCCTTGGAAAGACCTTTAATTATAAATTAAATTAGTTCTGGGCCTCAAAACCCCCTCCTGTTTACAGTCCTTCTCTTAAAACATTTTATTATTGCTCAAAATGATTCTCCTGTGCACTAAACATCAGTTTTGCATATATAATCCATAGGTTTTGTTCCCTGCTGTGTTTTCTCCATTCATACCCAGCTGGCTTTTCCCTAGTTAATGTCATAGATTTGTGTTCTCTAGTCTCACATTTCACAGGGTTTTTTGATTTTGCTACTTTCTATTAGTTCTGTATTCCAAGATGTTTGAATTCACTTGATTTTCATTTTTCTTGAAAGAATAAAAATCTGCCTCTCACTCTTCCCTTAGAAATAGACGTCTAGACGTTTAACATTTTGGCAAACTCTCCTTCCGTCAATAAATTCCCTCTGACACCTGGCAGAGGCTTCACACTCTTTCTCCTTGACCTATTGTTACTGATGTGCTTCAAAAATATCTAATTAGGTATGTAAGATGCATTAATATCTTCTTTTTGTCCTTCCTCCTAACCTCTTTCTGCAGTTATCCCCCTGCTCACATCTCCACTTCCCTTCCTCCCCAAGATTTGTGCTCCAGTGATGGGAATGGCACAGTCTGGCACGGCGGCTCCATAGTGGAGCCACCACAGGCTGAAATATGAATATTTCTTCAGTGCTGAGCGTTTTCCCTGCCTGTGTTGTTGCATAACAGGCACTAGAGCTTTAGTTTTGCCTTTGCAGGCTATATTTAAACACCAATCTGATTTACAGAAATTCTGAATTCTCACTGCAGCCGAGGACTTCAAAGCCACTCCTGGCAGAGCTGCAAACTTGGCACTGGGACAGGGGATGGGGATGTCCAGATAACAAATATACAAATGTTGCTTTTGGGAACTTGCTGGGTTCCCAATCCTCCAAGGAGCCACGTGACTACAGACTTCCAAATCCTAACTTTGCCCTCCCAGTCCTTATCTCCAGGCCTGCAGGTAAAACTTGCAGAATGCCAGATGACCTGTGGTCCTCACTGCAGTCCACATTCTCTGCTTTCTCCCTGATGACTGCTGGATCAGCACACGGTGATGTTTCTTTCTCCTTCTACAAGAGATCGTAGTGCTTCTTGTTTGTTTGATTAAGAGGTGAAAATTACTGAAAAAAGCAGTACTGAATAGTCATACAAGGCTTCTAATGCTGCCTTAAAGGTCCCTTCAGACACAAAACTGAGCCTTGATTCCCTTCCTATCAGTCTCTACTAGATCGTAAATTGAAAGGAGTTTTCCTACTGTTTTTGTGTAAAGTAAAACTTTTATTAAAGTTCACAAGCTTGGGGGACACATCTTTTCTCATAAACTAGTTTTTATCATAAGCAAATTATTTATTAATCAATATTGACTTTCATTTTTCGGTTTTGTGTTTGAAGAAATCCAAATCCTTCTTTTGTACGATTTTCGCATTTTTTGCACAGCTGGTTGCACTGAAAATATTTCATTACTTAGAAAAAGAAGTTTGCTTTTGTGTAGTTACAATTTCAGAATACAAGTGACTGTGAAGCACTCATTAATTTCTTTGCACGATAACTCTGAAGGCTGTGAACTATTACTTTACGTACTTTCATGATAAGAAATTAGAGACCAAATTACTTGCTGCAGAATTGGCAAAAGGGCCAAACAAAAGCTATTTTGTGAAAATTTTTGTGAGTGTTTATACAACCACTTACAGATCAATGTCTGGTTATTTGTTTTAATTTTAAGAAGACTGTAACACTAAAATTAGGATTTTTGGTTTAGAAGTTATTATTGTTATTTGTTTAATTAGAATAACTCTAGAATGTAGTTAATAGTAATTTCATGCTTTCATAAAACTCTTCAAATTATAACAATAAAAAATGAGCCTCAAACCTATCTCTGCTCTTTTTGTGACATTTTTCTCTTATTGTACTACTCTTATGTTTTCTACAGATTACAGAAGTCCTGGAGCAAACCTTCTGGTACCCTTTTATCAAGCTAAACAAGCAAAAGTAGCTTAATACTCTGGAAGTTCCTGGGTACAATTTCTGTGCCACGGTAGGGGTATCTTTCTGCTTCTAGAAACTGCACAAGGACTCCAGAAAACCAACTTAAAGAGTGAACATTTAACTGTGCATGGCTGAAGTCAGGGAAGACAGAACCCTCCAAGGTGACAGACTGTGAAATGTGGCTGCAGAATAGATGCTGGTATTGAGAATGAGATTTTCTCAGTGCTGAAAGACAACCTCAGAAACACAGATGCCACTGAAGTCTTAGACAAATATCTGAAAAATAAAATCTCAAAAATAAGCACCAATCTCTCCTGCTCTTTGTCTTTGGATATGCCCAGAAATTTTTTATTTAGGCATTTTAAGTGCAGTCTAAGGAATCTTGTAATAAAATATCTATTTGTGAAGTATTTCCAGTTAGACTGAGATTTTTTTACCCTATTTTTGCTTTTTTTTTTCTCTCACTTCCAGTATTTATGAGTTCTGAAAAAATTCCATATGATGCTTCAAGAAAACAATGTGCAATATACCACAGAGGCTGAAAAAGGAGGAAGGGATAGTGGAAAGTAATGGAAAGTGACTCTGAAAGAAGTCAAGCACCTATGGGAAACATATGAGAATAATTTGAAATAACCTTGGACAGTTATTGGTTCTGAAAATGCCCAGGCAGTGAAGGACAGTGGCCAGACTTGGGGGGAGTTGAGGAGACATGCAGCTCACTTCTGAAAACACAGGTTGTCACCACGTTCCACACACAGCAGGCGAGAGGCTGTCGTTGCACACAGGAAAACACATTCTCACCTCAAGGAACTTGAGCACCACTGTTTTCCTCCCTTGTCTTCTCCCTTTTGAGTCACTTTTGTACCCATCTCAGTTGCCATTAATACACTGTGAGTCACAATTCATTCCAAATATAGACTCCTGAGCAATGGATGCGAGATCCAGAAATACTAAGATGACAAACACTTGCTAATGCAGCCTAGATTAGATGTTTAATCTTAAAATATTGCTTTTCTCTGTGTTATATATGAACTGCAGCAGAACAAGACAGAGTTGTGTTTTTATAATGTATCTTTTTCTTTGATTCCCCAGTGCTTTGTCTTAATAGTAGCTTTCTGTTGGATTTTTCAATGTTTTTCTAAACCTAGCTTTTGACCTTTGCGGTAGTTCTGAGCTCATGGCTTTCACATCATACTGAGTCCCTCTCCTGTCCTGCAGGCAAAAATGCACTCTAATATTTGCCTACTGTCCTGTCACAAAGAGCCTTGGTCTTAAGGACTCTTAAAAGTGTTGATCTGCAGAGACCTCTTGACATTTGTTTTTGGCAATCACTGGAGTATATTTCTCTTTAAATACTTTTTACTGAAAATCTTCAACAAGGAGCTCACCTAAGGTCCTGGAGGCACCTACTGACCATCACCCATCTTTCCTTCTACTCTTTACAGTTTAGCTTCCTATAAATTCACTCTTCTTCCTTATTTCCCTTTTATTTTCCTTTTTATGTTAACATAATTAATTGCCAAGGTTTTTCTTTCTCTCATACATAAATATTTTCTCTCCTGCCCCATTTTATCTTGTACTGGAATCAAACCCAGCTTCGTCCCCATTGTCTTTTCCCCTTGGTCTTCTCTCTGAACTTAGGACACTTGTGGCACAAAAGCCACAAAACATTTACTACACCTTTTCTCTCTTTCTTCTCCAGTAAACAACTCTCCTTGCATTTAGTGGATTTTATCACCCCAGCCATCAATCACCTTGTCGCTGTCTTTGAGACTCTCCCCACTGCACCTGGCATTTTACTTATTCCATAAATTGTCCACTGATCCTCCCAAGAGCAACCTGATCAGGGAGGGCTTTGGCATTGCTTTTGTCTTCCTGTTCTAAAACTATTACATTTACCTACTAAAATCAGATATTTCTCGATTGCCTTTTGCCCAACTCATTTAATTGTTCCAATGGCCTCACAGTGTAGCTCGTCTCACACTCTTTCTGTCTTCCCTTTTTACTGCTTTCACTACAAAGAAGTGCTTCCTGGCAAGTTCTTCCTCACAAATGCATCTTTGTCTCTTACATCTGAGACATCCCTTTTCTTCATCATTACAGATGCAAGTGATCTATCTCTTGGGTTTGTAATCTAGGTTTAATCTTTAATTTAGAGTGCTTTTTAACACTGACATGTAAGACCTATTTTTAAGTGTGACAGATTCTTTTTTCAGTGGTGGCGGTGGGAGCTTGCAAAGATAGAGTTTCATTGTCCCTTTAAATTCTTACAGCTGTGCCATCTCACAATTCAGTGGCTGTGGCATCATGTTGTCTGTTTCTGTCAGAGGCACTTTTGTGCTGCCAGTGTGCATGTAGCAGGCTGCTGCTAAGGTCATTTTTCCTAGTCCATCACTTTGACTTTCACACTCTGCAATTGCTCTCACCTTCTGTGCTGCATCAAAAAAAGTACTTTTTTAAATTTTCCAAGTTCTTTGGGTCTTATTGCAGTATCAGGTTGTCATTTCTCTCCTGCAGGCGCTCTGTGAGGTCAACTTTCATTGCACCCATGTTGAATTCTGAGCTGCATGCATTCAGGCACCCAGTGACACCTTCACCTGTCTTTTGTTTCTTACAGCCCTCCCCAGAACTCTGGTTATTCCTCTTAAAACCACTGCTTAACCACCATTCTTCTCTGATGAGGTACTCACAAAATTGGGGACTGCTGGGATTTGGGATATTCTGAGATCAGAAGCCAAGCATGCCCACAAATGTTGCCTCATTATTTTCCTTTACTCCTCTCATCTGTTTCTGTCCATCTGTTTTGTCATAAAGTTTAATTCTAGACTTTCTGAACAGAAAACAGATTTATATGTTCACAGTATCAAACCTACAGCATTTGACACACCAGGATCCTAAACTGTGATTAAAACTCAAAGATGAAGGCTGCAGGATAATGTAAACAAATAAAAGAAAAGTAGATGTAATTATTGGAAGAACTTTACTGATATTTTACCAATGATGCCAGTATTCATGATTTTTACTTTCCAATTATTTGTGTAATTTCCATAGCAATTTAGAAATATTGGTATTGGGGGTTTTGTCACAACAAACTAATCAACATCAATTTCTGTGCGTGAATCCTGGCAGAATTTTGCCATAAACTGTTCATGAACATTTTCTCTAAAACAGTCTGTAATGTTGTGACACAACAAGTGTTAAAAGGACACATTAACATTCTTGCCAATAATGACAAGAGGGAGTTAATCCATATGTTGATATTCTGTCAGTCAAAAGCAAACTAAAAAATAAATCTGTATTTAGGCAAAAAAATAAAAGGAACATTCCTTGATTTTTTTTGTTTGTTTATTTGGCTGTTGTCCTCATCCATGGCTTTCTGTGGCTATTTTGCATAAAAATAAATGCCATAGCTCATGGTAGACATGTTGTGGTCTACATGTTAGGAAGGTAAATTAAATTTGCTTTTTTTCCTGAAAGTCCTTTTTCTTGTTGTATAGTCTAATATTAGGAAGTAGAAAGAACAACAGGTAACTTGGTGTGTTTCTGCCGTTTTCTCAAAGCCTTTAGTGGAAATCCATACACCTACTACACCTTTTTTATGCACAGTTACCTTCTCAGCTCAAATGTCAGGGGCAGAGGTATGTTAGGGCCCTTGGCTACAACATAAAACCAGCAGAGCAGAATTTTTAAAACCAAATTTCCTAGTGGTTATATAGAACTTATTGCATTTTTTTTTTAATTTTATTTTTCTTTGTAATTTCAGGATTTGAAATTTTAGTTTTTCTGAAATTTCTCTCTCTCTCTCTCTCTCTCTCTGGCGACTGTGTTCTCCTAAATTGCCTCACTGAATTTCAAGGGACACAATCATGTCTTTAAAAGATTTGCTGAATTGAGAACACAGCTTTATTGATGACGAGTTATGATAATCTTTCCTGTGCGTGCCCTGGTTAACAGGGTATTTTGATAAAATATTCTTCTGATGTGTCACGTCAGAACCCCTAATGTCTCCAGCCTCTGAAACAATTTCTGGTGCAGATAATGAAAGCCAATGGATGTCATTTGTGTCTTTGAAAGTGTCCCCTGAAGCCCAGTGATACAATGGAGAGCTGTTTTGATACTGAGTGCTCAGAAGAACAGTCAGTTAATGGTTTGACATTTTCTAATCTGAATGCATGAGAGAAGTCGTAAAAGAAAACCCAGTGAGCTCACTATAATGGAAAATATCAAATAATTTTGTCTTTTAATACAACCAGGTGTTGTAGAGAGTTGGATTTGGCACTGAATTACTCGGATAACTTTGGAAAGTGCAGTCTGTTTCATCTCAATTTGTTTATGTGTATATGAGCGTTCTAACTAGTGAACATCTCTGCTAACTCCTCTGTGCTAACTCAATCACAACATTTAAGCATCTGTACTTCCTAATGGTTAGAAAACAGGGTACAGCCACTGCCATGAAAAAAATCCTGATGAGATTAGCCTGACCACTTCTGGCTTGCATAAAAAATATGTTCTAATTTATATTAAAAAATATCTTTCTGTATGAATTCTTTGCAGGCCTCCTTGGACCTAAAAGAGTTCCTAAGGAGAATGTGGATTTTCTCCTGAGGAGAAAGTAGGAATTGCTTTTGCTAGAAAGAACAAACAGTTGCAATTCCCCTTCCCCATTCAAGCTGTGACTGTATCTGACACTGATGGCCAGTATTTCAAATGTAACAGAGGAAGCTGTAGTAAATCCTAAATTGAGAAGTTACAGACAGATGTGATTGCATGCAAAATTTCATCTGTGCCTCTTCAGTCATTGTAAGAGTTCTCCTTGATGACTTTTAATGTGTTGGACAGAACCAAGAGAAATCCTGAATCCAGTTCAGTGGCAAACTTCCCCCTGACCTCAGTGACGACAGATTTTTTCTCTCTTTCTCAGATATCACCATAAAAATCTGCTCTATCTGCTTTCCTTTGAGGAAGGAGGCAAATCATCTCTTCAGTGATCATCAGGAGCAGAGAAGACCTCTAAGGTTAACCAAGGAATTTTATGGAACACTTATTCATTTACCTCTTTCCATTGGACTCCTGATATGAGAGCAAACAGGATCCATGCCACTTTTTGGGTGGAAGGCAAGAAGTTTCTTGTGTTGTGGTTGTTATTACAGGTAGTTTTTGGCAGGTATAAACAAGTATGCAATAGACAACAGATAGAAAAGTAACAAACAACACAGCCCTCTAATGGTAAAAGTGAATGTTAACATTTCAAAGAATAAATAACTATTTCATGAAAGAAATATTGTTATAAATCGCATAAAAAGTACTGCCCATAATCCTTTCTCTGGTACTGTGAAGACCAACTGGACTAAAATAAAGATGCTGAGTCCAAAGAGTGGATGATGATGATGAATCCCAAAGCACAGCAATAATGTGTATCTCTGACCTTGAAAGGCAGCAGAAGTGAAAGGCACAGGAGAACCAGGAAGGGTGCAATACTTTCTCTGTGACTGCTTTCCATAAACACAGGACTCACAAACTTGCACTGTGTTTTGGGGGTTCCTTTGCCTGGTTTCAAAAATCAGTCGCTCCACTGGGGACTTTTATCTTTCCTAAGCTAAACTGGGATCTGACTTTGACCTGGATCCTACTTTTGAGTGCTGATGAATGAGCCTAAAACTGATGAGCCTAAAGCTGCTTTTGTCACTGACTGTACTCATGGTAATGCCCTACAGTTTCCAAGGCAGTGATCCTGTGGTGCAATTAAAGCAGAAACTGAAACTAATGGATATTTTTCTCTTCATGAATGTAAGAAAACACAGTCGAATTCGATTAATTAAAATAGGAGATGGTTGCAAGAACTACACTGGGAGTAGTTCCTGTCTCTGTTCTTCATCCAGATCTCTGAGCTGTTTGCTTCTCATGCATGCTCAATTTTTCCCTTGTGAATACTCCAAGGGTGAGCAGAAGATGTGTGAGGAACTGGCTGAAAGTATTTACCAATAAAGTTGATAACCTTGACTTATTTCTGTTATGTGGATGGAAGCCCTCAGGTTTAGGGACATACTTCTCCCTGCAGAGTTTTCTGCTAGTTTTCTATTTCATGCCTTTTGCAAGGGACTACTCCTAAATCAAGGACTACAGTCAGTAATGAAGTCCTGGTTTTCTAACAATCAAAGCTGAGATCCTCATCCCTATCCCAATAACTGTATTCTGTTCTCATACCCCTATAGCAGTCTCAACAAGTCTGACAGGATGACATGGAAACACAGATTCCTTCCTCTCTTTCCTCATATTAATGAATGAGGAGTTAAATGTAATTTCTCTTTAAATCCAGACTTTCTACCAGAAAGCTTACAACTGTGCTGGAGCTGGCCAACAGACACTCGGTGCATCATATAAAGATAATATGTGGTTTACATGAAAATCCCCTTTTCTGCTGTGGCATTCACATCTTGCATCATTAAAATAAGGCCTTCCTCTCCCTTGTTTTTGTAGAACAGAGCACTGACTCCTCACTGATACAACTGGGTGCTACTACTGTGAAGCTAAGTACATGAATGAAGGGCTAAACTCTGCTCTAACAGCAATCAGTAAATAGAGATATTTCCAATTTGGACACTGTTTTAATACATTCATACTTTCAGCTGAAGGTATAATTACTTTCTATATGGTACAAAGTGTTTCAGGGCTGATGTATCTTCCAGAATGTTTGTTTAGGCTGCTCTTTGCATCAAGACCTTTGTGAAAACCCTGATTATTCTGAGTGCTGTTACAATTAGAACTGCTCATAGAATCTCATGAGCATCACAGAAACTCTACTTTTAAACCATGACTTACTAAAACATATAGGTTTCCATAGGAGACAATAGTTTTTGACTGGTTTGAACCTTTTCTAGAATGGAAAGAGACAGCAAATATTATTATCAGTTTAATTAGAAGTAACTCCAGAAATAGCTCCATTAAAATCGTATCAATGACAATTCAGTGCATTTTTTGGCTACTCTGAGTTTGAAATAGAGAACAGTCAGGCTTCTGAAAATCACTTACTATTAATATTTTTTTTTCCATATTATAACTCAAGAGAAATTCAGACCAAATATATCATCTTATGGAAGGGAGTGATACAAACACTGGCACTGCAGACATGGAATTGGTCAACTTTGCCACAGTATGTCCCATTCCATACATGCATAGGGTGGCAGGACAAGGGGGAATGGCTTCAAAGTGACAGAGAGTAGGTTTAAACTAGATATTAGTGAGAAATTCTTTATCGTGAGGGTGGTGAGACCCTGGCACAGGTTGTCCTGAGAAGCTGTGGCTGCCCCATCCCTGGGAGGGTTCAAGGGCAGGTTGGATGGGGCTCTGAGCAACCTGGGATAGTGGAAGGTGTTTCTGCCCATGACAGGGGGTTGGAACTGGGGGATCTTTAAGGTTCCTTCCAACCAAAACAATTCTGTGATTCGGTGATTCCATATCTTACACTCTTGCTGTTTCCTCTGCTGCAGAGCAAGATGTTAGAAAGTCTGAAGGTTTACATGAAACGAAAATAGTTTTTGATTCCTTAACTCTTTATCTGTGAGCTGCCAGATGGGATGTGACAAAAATATCTAAGGAAATAGAAAGACTAAACCTCTTCCAAATAATGTAAGAGATTTAAATTGTATGTCCAGGTCCTACCATTGACAGTGTAAGCAAACTTCTTTCTGAGCTTAGTAGGATAAAACTAATTAGTCCTAATTGAGTTTCCAGCAGACAGAGTCTTCTTAATAGATCTCTTGTGTAACAAGATATTTCACTGAATGAAATTATCTCCTGTGTGTGCAAACAGGTTTAATAGGAGCAACTGTGCTCACCGAAATGCTTAATGATTTGAAATTCAGATGGTACTGTGGAATTAATTTTGTATATAGACACCAGTGGAACTTTGAGGCAGTCCTTTTATGAGTGTGTGAGGACAGGTGGATACTACTGGATCTGAACCAAAGATTTCTCATATCCAGGAAAATAATGGGTGTTACAAGAGAAAAATATCTTCCATCTAAGGAAGACAGCCAAGACCCTAACATCGTGTGTGCAAAAGGGTTCACTAGCATTAGTACACACAAGCAGAGGCCAAATCCCAAATCAGCCCTCTGCTATTTATCACTTTAGCCTTCCCTGTCAATAGGATGTCCCAGAATCACTGCTATGAGCCCAGGTCTATGTGAATGAACATTTTTCTCACCATCAGTTCAGGTCTGTTCAATGAAGAGGGAGTCTGATTCAAATTTAAGAGGGTGGAAAAGGAAAGGTGTTTAATTGAGTCTGAGGCACCTATCCTCACTATGAGAGAGGAAGACATGCAAAAGGAAAAGCACCAAGGAGAATCTGGGGAACTACAGGAAGGTGAATTTAACCTCAGTTTTTAGTAAGATTTTGGAGTAAATTCTTGTGTAAACCATTCACAAGCTCATGAAAGACAAGAAGTGATTGGGAGCAGCCAGGATGGATTTGTCATTAGAAAGTACAGATGATCAACTTGATTTGTTTTCCATGAGGAGATGACTTGATCCATGCACAAGCAGACAGAGCAACAGACGTTGTTTACCCTGACTCCAGGAAGAATGTCAGCATGATGCTAAATTGAAAAACCATATTTTGGATAGATGGAATATAAAGTGGAAAACTCCTGGATTTCTCTTTCTTTCTATCCTAAAGGATAGAGGTTTAGAGTCCAACTGGCTGCTGGGTACCATGAGCATCTCTTGGTGGCTGGCATTGATATTATTTAAAATCTTCATTAATTACTGGCAGTATCAAACACCCACACAACGGGCTGCCAAACAAGAGCAAATTGGGGGAGTGGTTGATATGCTGGATAGTAGAGCTGCCCTTCTGTGGGGCCTTCACAGGCTGGAGATGTGGATGCACAGGAGCCTTGATAATTTCAACAAGGACAAAAGAAAGTCCTGCAACAACCACATAGAATAGAGTAAGCTGGGGACTAGACAGCTAAATAGAAACCACAGAGGAAAGGACTTGGGAGTTTCAGTGAACAACGAGCTGGACATTAGTCACCAGCGTGCTTCTGTGGTGCTGGAAGCTGCAAACTGGATTTTAGTACCAGGATCAGCGACAGCAGATGGAAGAAGAGATTATCCCCTTCTTGTTTCCATAGCACACTTCTTGTGCAACAACTTTTTCTGGTTAAAGAGTGCAGGAGTATGAAAAAAATGTGACCTAGATGAATAAAAAAAGTGTTTTTTCAATCTAATGTCTCAATAGAAAAAGTACCTTTAATTTGAACACTTTTCTTCCTCATATATGAGATCCCTTTATTTTGGTAGATGTTTCTGTTTTGCATGGAGCAGACTAGTTAAGAGAGACGCCGACAAACAAGGGAAAATGGGATTTTGTCACAGAATCTCAGAAAATAGGTCATAAGGCTTGTGTGTTCACACAAAAATCCAGGAAATTTGAAAGCTTCGGTGCATCTGCCGTTTTGTGGTTGTCTGGGCAAGGAAACAGGATTCTCCTCTGGTAGGAGAGCTTCTCAGCATGGACATGAAAGGAGACATGAAAGCTGCCAAAATAAACCTCAGTTTTATACACATCATCTCTTCCAATGCTATAATGAACTGGATCCTTATAAAGTTTTCATCCCTCCGAGAAAAGCAATTGATCCACTACCTATNGCCAAAATAAACCTCAGTTTTATATACTTCATCTCTTGCAATGCTATAATGAATTGGATCCTTATAAATCCAATCCTTATAGATCCAAATTCCTTTGAATCTCTCCAAGCAAAGCAGTTGATCCACTACCTACACCACGATCAGCTCCTGGACCTGTGGATTGCATTTACAGTTTAGCAAAGTTAGTGGCAAGGTTCATCAGTACTCTTGCCGTGGTCAGAGTCCCTCTTACCGTGGGTGCCAACTTTTCCAATACTATTTTCCCAGAATAGTATCTCAATGGCTGATTTTGGATATGCTTGCTCCCAAAACAATTTTCCAGCTTTCTTTCATCTGCCTGATTTTTCACTCCCTGACAGGGCTTCTAGGTAGATAGATTTCACATTGAAATAGGCATTGTTTTTTCTACCATAACGTGCACTTTCAGTTCTAAGGCAAAAAACCATTCCTCTGTCAACTCTTTCTGCTGTGACTGTGCTGCATTTGCCACAAGTGTTTCAGTGAAGCCAAGCTCACCTCTCCTTACACAACTTTAAATGACCTTAGAAACAAACACTCTGTGAATGGTGTTAGATGAGATACTCAGTAGGACAAACAAAGGCTGGTTTAGCCTCGAGTTATTTTAGGCATTCAAGCAAAGGTTCTGCTCGTTAATAGCTCCCTTCAAAGCCGTGCAGAGCTTTATGGTCTTGGTGCACTAAATCAATGTTTGCAGGTACCTCTCTCTTTGCAATGACTCTAGAGAAGGAATTTAAACTCATATCTGATGAATTCTAATTTTAGAAGAAGAAATATGGGATAAAGTAGGGTATCTGAAAATCATGTTATTTTATATTTATGTCCTTGTTATAAATTTTTATTTGAATAACTTCATAGAATTTTTTCTTAAAATAGCTCACTGTACAAATACTCCAAATGAATCTGTTTGTTCAGATGTGCAAACACTGGCACTCAGTGTGGGGAAAAGAAGAGGATTACGGTCTAAAGAATTATCTTGAACCTATTGCTTGATATTTTAAAGGCTCAACTCTTGTTGTCCTACACTTCCTAAATGAAATGGAGACATGCTTAGAATATCAAGAGTGGTGTTATGGTAGATTTCCAAACTCAGAAAATACTAAGTAGCACAAATTTTTAAATCCCTTTGAGAAAGGTACAACTTTTCCTCAACAAAAGTAATATTTAAATTTACCTATATTTATTTTTCTTAAAAAAAGAAAAAATAAAAAGAGGAGGGAGGAAGGGAGGGAGGGAAGGAAGGAGGGAGGGAGGGAGAGAGAAAGAAAGAAAGAAAGAAAGAAAGAAAGAAAGAAAGAAAGAAAGAAAGAAAAGAAAGAAAGAAAGAAAGAAAGAAAGGAGGGAGGGAGGGAGGGAGGGAGGGAGGGAGAAAGAAAGAAAGAAAGAAAGAAAGAAAGAAAGAAAGAAAGAAAGAAAGAAAGAAAGAAAGAAAGACAGACTAATAGCTGCAAGTAATTCTAGCAGAATAGATGGGCTGAACAGGAATTATAGTTATTAAGCCAGTAGCCTCCAAACTGTTCCATATATTATTCCTGGTCCCAATGTGTTATTAAGATGATTCTTCTCAAACAAAAATAATTGAAATTGATATTTGAAAAACCAGCAGCTCAGAATAATAACCACCAGCTAAGCTGCTGGATTCTGAATAAGGATTTCTAATTCTCCATAATCTCTTCTCAAATTCCTCTTAATATGGCCAAAGACATCCACAAATTGGAAAAGCTTCAGCCAGCAGAATATGGCTCATGTGCTTCATGTAAAAAAGAGTCAGCTCAGCTTCACAAAGGCCCCTCAAGGCTCTCCCAGCAGAGCCTGAAGTGACCAAAGACAGTGGCTTCTCACACACTCTTTCCTTTAATTGGTAAATCCAGTATTAGTTCATCACCCTGCTCAGAGTGATTGTGAATCCTCTCAAAAAAGCCCAGGGTTTTAAAGGTTATAAAGTTGAACCTTTAATAAGAACAGCTGTAACATTTGGAACGGGAAAAATTATTTTCTCACATACAAAAATAAAAACCAGTGGTTTCAACAAACCACTGGGTGTGTGAGTGCCATGTTTTAGCAGAGGAGCACAGGATATGTTGCACTTTGAAGGTCTCCAGCTGACCTTGCAGAGAGTATTTTCTGTCCAACAACTGGGCAGCTCTATCGCCAAGGGAACTATTGTGCTGGTATTGTTACACAATTTAATTTTTCACTCCAGATAAGGCATTATCTAGTAATGAACCCTGTTACACACAGATATGGTCATTTATATTATAAATGGTGACAGTAATTTCTGTCTGTGTGGCACTTGTACATCATGCAAGGTATTGCACTCTCACAGGATTAAACATGCTCTTTGTTCCAAATCACTGGCCAACATAATTTATGACATGGGGCTCCTTTTTGCTCTATTCAGCTCCTTTCATCCATTCAGAAGACATTGGCATGCTTTCTTCTGTGCTCTTCCATTTAGTTTTTCTAATTTTTACTTTTAATTTGCATCAATTATTTCAACAGAATGAAAAAGAGATGACAAAAACCAATTGGTGTGAAGCAAAGACATCTAATAATTTTCATGGAACAGAGCAATTGCAGTTCAGATTCTTTTTCTGTGGAAATGTTCTGTCATCAGATACCACCCTGAACTGCCACCTACTGCCTGGTGTGTTTGTGCTTTGTTTTAAAGCATTTGCTGTGGAAAATGTAATTTTTCATGCCAGGCCTCGATCCTGCTGAGAGTTGTCTTGACAATGAGTTATCCAAAATCCCCTATAGGGCAGGAAACTCAACCCCTGTGCCAACAAAAGGAAAATGAGGAGAGTTATCATTTGTACCCCCACTGTTTAAATGGAAAACTCAAGTGCTTCAAAGGTAAAGCCAAAATTGAATCAGACGAGGAAGCACAACTCCTGCGGGTTGGCAATTATAACCACATGTATCCAGTGGGAGATCCTGCACCTACAGAGGCCTTGAAACAACAGCTCAGGGTGGGATCAACCACTACACTTATCTCTGCTTAGAAGTACATAAACACAGACAGTACAAAATGGAATATAGCTGTAACCCTCTCCTTGCATTCCTCTGACAAGGGATGCAGCTCTCTGTGGCCCAAGGCTTAGCTCCAACACAGCCCAGCCACAAAATCTGGTCATGAACTTCAGAGAAAACTTTCATTGTGAGAAAGATATCTAGGGAACCACATAGGGTCATGCAAAGTGGAGAAGCTAAAACTATGAACTCACAGCAGCTCAAGGGTCTAAGAGAATAAACATCAACATGGAGACTTGGTGTGTAAAATGGTAAAAGAGAAAAGAGGGAGCCATAAGACAGCAAAACGGGAATATCAAGGCTTGGTGCTCCTGCCCTGCCCACTGCCTGCCTGCAAACACTCAAGGGCTTCTTACTCAGGGTTGTGAGCACAGGAATGATTAGACTAAAAGTTTGGTAAGTGTAGTTGTTCCTTGCATGTATTAGCTAGCAAATTACCTCTTTGGTACTTCAAGTTATCTGTGAAGCACTTGAATAAACGCTAAAGGCTGCCTGAACAAAAGGACCCAGGGAGAGTTAAAACATATATTGAAAAGAGCTTTGTCAATTTTACTTTGTTTCTTCATTTGGAAAATCACTGTCAGCTTCTGTTTTCTATACTAAGCTCTGACTGGTTAGATGGGAGTAGAAACCAACAGAGAAAAAAAATAAATCAAACTCGTCAAGTAAAATACTTCACTATAGTAATTTGTTTGGTTTTACACGCCACACTATGTAAAAGAAACCCCTAAAACTGGCAACTCCCACCACATTTGCAGCCTTCTATATTTCTGACATATCCTTTGTTGTCCTTGTCTGAATACTCTTAAACTTGATATAGATTTCATGGATAAGAACAGATTCTTACATGGAAGTACATATATGATAGAGAAATAGGAGAAATATAAATTAGGTGATGAATACAAAGGTGTTAAGGTGTTCTTCCAACCAGCGGGAGAAATATGTGAATTGATCTATCTTTGAAATTAATTTATTTTTGAAAATCCTATAAAATGGTTCAGAAAATAAAATTATTTTCTGCACAATTGCTATCTTAATTTAAGGAATTGTGAGTTGAACAAAGCCAAATTTATTTAACCATCAGATGGTAGCTAAGATCTGTGGAGCTTATTTAACATTCAGGCTATTTTTATTATAAAATCATTTATTTTATTTATCTTTTTGCTTAGAAAAGAGAAATTTGTCAGAAGTAGATAGAGGTGGGAGACAAAACATCTTGTTTCGATGAACACTTAGGAAGTTCTTAGACTGTATTGTGGAAGACAAGAGAAAATGCTACCTCATAAAATGAATGTGTAGTGCATAAAATGTAAATCATGCTTCCTTCAGTTTACTGTAGTATATACAAGATGGAGAGGGTGATACTGGAGTAGAATATAAGATGGAGGGAATGTATTTTAGGATAAAACTGTCTGCTCTGAGAGCAGGGAATGCAAATTGAAATATTAAAATGTAATAATGCCTCTACTGAAAAACCAGATGAGAGAAAACCCGTCTAGAGCTATTCTGTTCTCAGGTCTTTATGTGGTCTGAGATTTCTAGCCAGAGTAGCAGGCAGCAGCTGCACCACATTGGGAGCTACACTAACAAAGATTGCTCTCCTGTAGAGCTGAGCCATCAGGACAAGCTTCTGAACATTTCTGGCATGAAACAGAGACCTTTGCTAGGATGCCTCTTGTCGTGGTCTTCCCGCCGAGAAGATACACACAGAACACAGGTTTTCAGAAAGGAAAGCGAAGACCATCTTTAATGACTTTAGCTTAGTTTTTATACACTTTTGCCAAGCATAGGAGCTTTGTAACAAAGACAGAGATTGGCTAACACATGAGAATCAATTAGTACACGATTAATAATTGGTAGGTTATTTCTAGTGTGGGGAGTAGGAATGGAATTCCATAACATTTCGTTATCGGAGCAGCTTCGGTGCCTCAATGTCTGTAGTTTTAGTTTCTCAGGCATAACATGCAGTTTCTCTACGCTGTTTTTCTTAATTAGCACGCACAAGGACAATTTGCCCTTGAGCTCTCTCTCCTTAGGGTATCCTTTATAATATGGTTGTAAAGTCAGGGCTACTGTAAGGGCCGCAACAGCCTCTACAGCCCAGACAAAGAAGAAAGAAGCTGACACCGTGCAGGCTCCCTTTAAACAGGTTTGAAACACTCTGTGCCCTCTATGCTGGGCTCTCACACTGTAAACAATACACCTACACCTTTGATTCTCACACCCCTGATATGCCAGGCATAGCTGAAACATCGCCAGCTCTGATAACAGGTTCCACACCTCAGCATCTTCTGTTTTCTCTTTCATGTTTCCTCCAGGAGCCTTTACAATTCCGCCTTAGAACTATGATGAAGCCTCTGCCTGTGTTAGAGCCGGACAGAAGGGCAAAGGCATCCTTGTGAACTCTGCCATGAAAAGGTACCTGGCAGTTTAACTCCACTGCGACTTCACTCGGCTCCCAGCAAAAGGCATGCGATAGGGTGGAGGTGAGGTCTGACACAAACACTTTGAACATGCAATGGATAAAGTATAGACACAGAAACAGGCAGAGACTTCATGGAAGAATCACCTTACCCAGAAGCCCATGACAGCCTAGCAGCCTCTGGTCTTGAGTGTCTCACCTGTCTGTGTAGGGTCTGACAAGATTTAAAGGAGTCTCTTTACATTTGGCTGATGCCCAGCAGTAATTTCAGTGCATTGCTTCTGTTTGCAGTTAAGGCAACCCAACCCCACAGACAGCATGGAGTAAAACCTTTACATGATCTTTGTGAATACCCTCTGCACATTGAAAAGCTACAATGTGCTTTTCAATGCTAAGAAACCTACTCTGGTCCTACAAAAACTGCCCTTTCTACATGGCTCCAGTGCTGTAGGGTTTATATACTTTAAACCAAACATTTCTGAACTAGGAGCCTTTTATAAATGCATGGAGAAATGCATTTTTGTTCTGTTCCTAGGTTTTGGGTCTTTCTATTCCTCCAGAAAAATAACTGGTGAATTACATGCCCAAGCTGCTCCTTGCATCCCGAGAAACACAGTTCAGACTGTTTCATGAAGCGAAAGGTATTACAACACAACAGCATTCTCACATCACTTGCAAATAAGACACAATTATGTAATTTTGAGATTTAAAGTGAACCTGGGATGAGATAATAAGTTTGCTTCCCTTAAAAATGATTTTAGGGATTTTGTAGCAAGAACTGAATATGAAGTTACAGTGTTTTTTTCACTAGTATAATATTCTGCATGACTCCTTATTGTCAGATGAGTATTTTGTACGAATTTCTCTGTCCAGACAGTGTCATATCCTGAGATTGTTTTAAGATATTTTGTTGTCTGATTTTTAAACAGAGACGTACAGAGAAAACTCTTTTCGAAAACAATACGCCACAGATATAAAATCAATGTTTTCCTTGATTGCATGTCTACCCAGGAGAAAAGTTCTAGTTCATTTACAGGCTATTAGATTCAAAAGAGAAATGACTGGATGAAATTCAGTGAGTCAGATGAAGTGATAAGTCAGAATAGATAATGCTAATGGCTTAAAATCTATTCAATAGTTTAGAAGGAAAAAACCCTAGTAATCTAGATAGATATGTAGTACACAGTGTGTTTTGTTTTTCTGAAGGGAAAGAGTGACAGCTCAAGACTGGAAATACACCCTTTCCTCAGAGATTTGTTTCTTTTATCAAACTAACAGTACAGTTCTACATATTTTCAAAGGCCAAGAATTGGAGCTGAAAATTTGGGCACTGATTCATCACGGTACCTAAGAATGAGCTCAGTCTTAAAATTGCTCAAATCAAAGGCAATGTTCCTGGTGCAGTAGCCTGATCTTAGAAAGCAAATTTAGCACTAATGAAAAGGTGCCAGAATGAAACACATGAGAGCTGTCATCTCTTTCTGTGGAGCAAAAAAATGACATTGGAAGAAGCAAAGCAAGATTTTTTGGGCCCACCCCATCCTCATGACCCCTACCTCCATGTTTTTAAACTTAATTTTACTCCTGATGCAGTGCTTGAGGTTCTCAGTGGCAATTTTAGTTCACACCAACAATGTCAAGGCTGTATTGAACAAATTCTAACTAATTATATAAAAAGCAGTTTGTCCCTCTATCCAGTCCTCTTAACCAGCCAGTTGCCTGAACAGTTCAGCATCCTTTTTCCCTCTTCTTGTCACAAATTCACTGCTTGGACTTTTTTTCCAAGGTTCCCACATCAGCAACACCTCAGCACCATGTCTGCTACGTTTTTCTCTCGCTCAGAACATGTCAGGACACTTGTCTGACTGACAGGTTTAATTATGAGTAGCTGGAGCATGATACAATCAAAAAAACAAAGGTGACAAAGAGAAATGAGACCTGGGGCGGATTATTGGAGGCCTTTAGCACCCTCATAAGCCTCCAAAGGTGTTAGGCTGTGAAAAAAAGGGGATTTTTGGTAGAAAATTTTCAGAAGTATCATGGTTTCTTAACCAGAGAACAGTTTAAATAAATAATAATGAGTAGCTTAACTGAGGCCTTAACTTTTATTCCGCTACAGTTCCCTGCCTTTGGCATTGATAAGCTTCTCATCAGCACCAAGTATCACAGTGTCCCTAATGAAACCCCGAAATCCACCATTCTTCTTTGTGTTATGGTAAGAGAAAGAACTTCGGTGGGGATTGGTTTGGAATGGGGTTTTCTTCAGGGAGTTTTCTACAGCGACCTACTGCATTGAAGAAGAATTCTGCAGCTTCCAGCAAGATCTTACGTGAATTAGATGAAGACATGCTCTGTCACGAGTTATCTTGCACCCACAGGACAGGACTGGGAATCACTCCACACTTCCCACATGGGACACAGAGAAGCAGCCCCGAATTACAGCCCCTACCCCGAAACATGGCAGAATTTCTACAGCCTCCTCAGAAATCAGGATTCAGGGACAGGTGGAGATAGAAAGGGGAGCCAGACCCAAT
Organism: Vireo altiloquus; assembly: GCA_013396875.1. Taxonomy (NCBI): domain Eukaryota; kingdom Metazoa; phylum Chordata; class Aves; order Passeriformes; family Vireonidae; genus Vireo; species Vireo altiloquus. The sequence continues at coordinate 613,950 of VZRF01015415.1, read as the reverse complement.
TTTTCTCTCCCACATTTCTGTCTCTGACTGTGCCTGGAACATGCATAGGGAAGAACATGGCATAAAAGCAAGGAGCAAGTAGTTCTTCCTGAATATTGGCCTTGTTTGGGGAAATGAGGAGTTACAGGATTTAGATGATTTGTCCAACTTTCAAATGGGCTGATAATTTCTATACTCATGATGTTCTAGAGAAAAAGTTCCAAAATTGCCAATTCACCATTGAAAAACCACATCCTTGCGAATAAATTTTGAGATTTAATTTTTGCTATTATGAATAATTTTGTGTCAGCAACAAATGTTATCATCTCACTAATTTCCCCTTCTTTCTGATCATTTATGAATATGAGGAATAGTAGAAGCTCTACAAAGACTCCTGAGTGAAAATATCAATGGCAAGCCATTTATTTACATTTGCAATAGCTTTTCAAAAATTCATTAATTGAATTGAAATTCAATAATGTTGTATTAACCAAGGCCCTTTTATTGCTTGCTTGTTAGCTGTTCCAAAGGATCTGACAGATTTGTGGTGCATGACAAAAATGTTGATTTTTCCCTTGTATACCAGAAAGTATTCGTTTTATTATGTCTGCCAGTTTTCCTACTGCAGAAATCAGATTTACTGAGACGTATTTTCATGAAATCACTCTTAAAAACTGGCTTAACTTCCTCTGCTTTTTGATCAAAGCCTTACTGAATGCTTCAGTAAACAATTTAAACAGTTATTATCGATTGTGTACATTTGTTCTGAATATCTCTTCTGCCAATCTTTCCTTTTCTGAAACATTCTCAGACTTTTACCTGGATGCAGGACTCTCTTTTAAACCTTTTCACAGTGAAAACTGGACTATAACATCAAAATTTAATTTCTTCACTTTTTCTCCCAGTCTTTTACACCTGGAAAATTTTCTGTCCTGGCTGACTCTGCTTCACTCTTTGCTTTGATGTGTTTTCAAAAATTCCTATTAAGTTTTCCTGCCTTCAGCAGGTTTCTTATCAAGGATGTTACTGATGTGCCTCCCTGCCATTCTGTGTGTCATGTGCTGCTTTCTGTTCTTTTTTTACATTTCTTATTTGGTCAACAGAGGGAACACAAATACTTCTTTTTCCTCTGAATCCACCCTTGTTTGGCAGTGGGATGAAGGGAATACACTACACTGGACTCTTGGAAGAAACCCCTTCACAGAAAATCAGGGAGGTTTGGGAGACAGTTCTTTGAAGAAAAAGTAGCTTCCTTGAGGGAAACTGCTACCCTGAAATGGTACAACTCCACAGCACTCACAGTGCTTCCACACACTGGGAAATATAATTTTTTTAAACTGTAGGTTTAAACTTTGAGCACAGCTATTAAATACTGCATGAAATATGAGCTGCTGAGTGACATTTGCCTAAAATGTCACCTTCTAAACTCCTGAATTAGAACTGAGTCCTTGAAGAAAGCACTTAAAAGTCTCCAGTCACACTGGTTACTAAATTTCCTAGCTTTTTCCATGAAAGGCATTTTTTGTGGATGGATTTTTGTGGGGTTTTTTTGGGAAAGTATGAATTAGTCAGGCAGTGGTAGTCGCTGAGACAACTTCACCTGGGCACAGCAGCAATAGAAGGAACAGACCTAAAAGCAGGGGGGGAAGGTTTGTCTTGACTCTTCAGGCTTATCATAGCAGACACTGCACAGCTCCTGTCCAACATAGTCATGGTCTTTTCAGTTTACTTTTCATTGCTGAATCTCCCCTTTTCCATTTAATTTCTTTTACCTTTTGTGTTTGTACTCATTCACAATGGTGGCCCAGAGATCAAAGTCAGGTGACAAACAAATCCTGTCATCACATCCAGGGCTTGGTGAAATTCTACTCTTTTTTCTGCTTCCAACATCGTGTAATCAGTATCTAATAAAATGCCAGCATAGCACTTCATGCTTCAAAAACATTAGTAAGCACTTCATTCAATTTATAAAATATATTTTAACTTATCTGTATGTAGAATAGATAGAAATTGAAGCACTTGACATTTTAGATCATTTGGTGCCGATTAATTTATTGCACTGGGTTTCTGCCCATTTCAAAACCAGAAAGTAATTACATGTAGTTTTTTTCTCCCAATCATACAAAACTCTTCAGCTGTTTGTTCTGAGGGGCTCACAGGCCATAACCTCATTTCCAACAGGATTTGCAGAGCAGTTGCATGCAAACAAAGCCTGAGCAACAAGGGCCCTCTCTTATTTCCCCATGCACTCGTTCTCTCAGGCTGATGCAAATCACAGCCTGTGAGGTCATGGTCACTTTTCCAAGGCTGATGGATCAGCTCCTGATTGGAACACTCAATACAAATCTGCCTGCTTCCACGATCCAAGCCATCCAGGATGAACACTGGAAATGCCATCTGCAGGGACTGGAGGCTGCTCTGTAATCACTGCAAAACACAGGGCATGCTGTTAGCATGGCCAATACCTCACCAGCTGATATAGTGCTGTCTAGGGCATGTCCTGGGAAGGTGGCATCTATAAAGCTGCTACTTTGGCTTAGTAAAATAATGAAGGGAAATTTAATCCTGGCAGGCAGCTCAGCACCACAGCACCACTGATTCGTGCCCCACATCCAGCAGGATGAGGGACACAAGAGGAAGAGCAAAAAAGGGGAGACTCATGGGGCATCACGTGAGCTTCTATAAAGAAAATTAACCCTATCCCAGAAAAAAACATATACAATATCCCCCTCCACCCCTTATTCTATGGCATTGGACAGTGTGGGACCTGATGCTAAGTGACAGAGAAGGTGCAATTAGGATTACAGGGAGTTCGGAAAGTTCATCAGCTGTTCTGATAACACTGCTGTGCTCTGACTCCTTCCACAATATCTGACAAATCAATTTTCAAACAATAAGTCCCACATTTGGGGAAACATCTGAAAAACTTTTGCAAAGTGTTCTGCTGGTGACAGATTCAGAGCCTTTGAAGAAGAGTTGGAATCAGATTCTCCTCTGGTACATTTTCATTTTGCAGTCACAGAAGGTTCTTCCTATAGTTGAGCCTGTATGGGATGCAGTAAAATTGTTTCCCTTTTCTACATGGGCCAAATAATTTCATATCAGCAAGGAGATTTTCTGCAGCAGTGAACTTCACCTACCCGGTGAAGTTGCAAGGTCTTAATAATTTAAAGTACTCCTCATCTCTTTTCTATGTTTACTTATTTTTGTCTAATATTGGCTCTTTCATTACTATATTCATATAAAATTAGTTCTTGAATCTTCATCCAAACTCACAGTTGTTGACTGCATTAATTCCAAAATGAGTAAATCCAACTGTTATTTTTGTTCTGGCAGTACAATGACATCATACACATATTATTCACTACTGGCTCTGATGGAGGGAAAAGGGAAAAAGATAAAAAGAAATATTGATTTAATTTGGAAACTATTTTTAGACTTTTTGTAATGGGAAGATTTGAAGAGAAGGCCTGAATTTTACAGACAATTTAAATTTGAAATAAGTACAAAATTATTACTTTTGAAAAGCAAAGATTTTCATAAGAGTCCTGAATTTCTTCTTCAGAGTGCTTTGAATATATTGGGACTTGTTTCTTTTCTCTAGAGGGCCTATTTCCTAAACTGCAAAGGAAAAGCAAATTGTAAATATTCATCTTCTCTATTACTCATATAAGCATTAGCTGAATCTCTGTCCAATTAATTTTTTTTAAATAAATCTTCCCAGAAAGAGCAAGGAACTCTTATTCCAAGACGCAGGTGCAGAGCTTTAAAACTGCGAGATGCAAGTACTGACAGGAGAAGAAACTGGTTAAAATTTAGTTTATTGCTTGCCTCCTATGACACAGCATAAATCAATCTTTCCAAAAAACAAGCAGAAAAGAACGCCTTGAGAAAGCAAACTGTGTTTACAAAATGAAATATGGGCTCTTGGCTTTTCCTCCAAGTGTTGCTAGCACTTGCTGCTCTCATTTTGGCCCCGCGCAAATCCGCACGCAACCTTCCGTAATCCGCCTGTACCGCGGCGGCTGTCCTGGCAGCCAGCTCCCCCGGAACCCACTCATTCATGCTGCTCCCCTTCTGCTCAGCCTTATGCTTCCAGCAGTGCTGGCAGCCAGCAGCACACCAGCTGAGCCCCCAGACGCAGATTTACGTGGCACCGGCGAGTTGGGGCTCCTGGAGCCGCGCGCGGCAGCTGCTCCCGCGTCTGCTCTCCTGAGTCACACCGCGCAAGTGCTCCCTGCCTCCCACTGCTGAGCTTCATCTAGCCCTGCCTCTCCAAATGGTTAATTGCTCCTTTTAGTTACCCCAAAAGGAGCATATTTAGCTTATCCTTTGGCTTTCCTTAGGACAATTTCTTAGCGGCAATGATGAATATATTCCAGTAGAATACAACTGCAGTGAAGTCTCACGGACAACTTTTAAAATATCATCTCTTTTGTCACAGAAAGTTAATTCAGATGCACCATCAAAATGTTTGCTTTACATCTAAGACTCTGAATAGCAACATCTTGAAATAAACTAAGGAATATCTCAGCAATATGGTTAAGAGGAAGAACACTCGCCACTGCTAATTTGGTTGATAGGGAATTTACTTGCTGCTCACTTTACTTGGCAGTTTGAAGAACCATCCAAAGGAGTTTCCAGGCTTTTTCTTTATCTTTATCCTTATTTAATTAATTTCTCTATCTTTATATATTTATCTTCCTTTATCTATTTTTTGGTGCTACTGTAAATTAAGACTATCAGTGTTTCATGGAGTTAATTTGGGTATTTAGGCACCTTGAGAGGCCTCCTCAGTTAACTGCACATCACCTAGGTATGATACACCCCAGTAATCCTCCGATACTAATTACACTGTGAAATCCCCCTAGTGACTGGTCCTCTCCTGGTGTCCTATGAACAATAAGGCTTGAAAAAAACCCTTGTAAGGTAGATTTCATTACAACTTTTAAACAGAGATGTAAAGTGGACTGCAAAGAGATCGAGTTCCTTGCTCAGCACTGTGCTGTGAATCAATGATGGACTCTGAAATGTACTCAAAATGACCTACAGCACGTTCCTTTCCATTAACTGTCAGACTGTATTTTCTCAGATACTGAATTATGAGATGCACAGGTCTTGTCTTTTCCACTATGGAATACAAACGATCAGTAATTGGAGTTAGGCAGACATTTTTATTTTTGTTTTATGAGGCTGTATAATGTTTCACAATTAGGCAATTTCCCGATAGGAAAGTTCTGCTTCTTATGGTTTTGTAAATGTTTAGAGCATCATGGAGCATGGGCCTATTCTATTGTTTTAGGTCTTATTTTTGTGAAAAAAAACCCCAAAAAATGATAAAACAAAAAAACCCAAAAATACCCCCAAAAACCCCAAACCAAACCAAAGTAAATGACAACAAAAAACCACCCACAAAAACAAACAAACAAAAAACCCCCAAAAAAGGAAACAAACTCACAGACACACAAAAAGGCAAAATTTTGAGCTTGGGCTCATTTGTTTTGCCTCTGTACTTTAAAGATCTGGGCTGGAAGATGGAAATTGAAATCTTCAAACATGTTCTTTTTCAAAGGTAGCAATTAGGAACAAATTGGTTTGAGAAAGGAAGAGGGAATAGCCATTCATTATAAGTATTTCAGAAGGAGAAACTGTTCCCCAGAAAAAGATGTAGGCAATTGTTTACCTCTTTCAGTCATTGTTAATAAAATGGAAGTACTGTTTTACAAAACTGTGGGAGAAGTACTGTCAGAAACCTCTCTTCAGTTGAGCCATCAATATAATATATTCAATTTTTCATTCCCATCTCATTCTTTTCTTCCATTAGCCTCAGTACTATTTTTAGATCCAGACTGCCATGGTGTGTTGTTTGTGTCTGGGACAGAGTTAATTTTCTTCACAGTAGCTAGTACAGGCTAAGTTTTGGATTTGTGCTGGAAACACGGTTTATATTACAAAAGCATGGAGAGCTACTGCTGAGCCAGGCTTACCCAAGTCAAGGCCTTTTCTGCCTCTGCCCCGCACAGGGAGTGGGCTGGGGGTGCACAAAAAGCTGTGAGGAGGCAGAGCCAGGACAGCTGATCCCAACTGACCCCAAGGGATGCTCCAGACCATGTGCTGTCATGTTCACAAAGCAGAGCTGGGGAAAAAGGAGGGAGTGGGGGGATGTTGGGAGTGATGGAGCTTGTCTTCCCCAGTCACTGTTATGTGTGCTGGCACCCTGCCTTCCTGGGGATGGCTGAACTCCTGCCTGCCCATGGGAAATGGGGAATGGATTCCGTGTTTTGCTTTGCTTGTGTGTGTGCCTTTTGCTTTACTTGTTAAACTGCCTTTACCTCAGCCCACAAGTTATTTCACTTTTACTCTTCTGATTCTCTCTCCCATCCCAGCAGGGGAAGTGAGTGAGCAGCTGTGTGGGGCTTAATTGCCAGCTGGGGTTAAACCAAGATGCTCAGCTAACACTTCTTGTCAGGGAAAGAGCTGCTAAAAAATGAGGTGCAAAGTCTAGAGCTGTCCCAGCAAGGAACTGCATACTCTAGTGCTATGATGGTCGCAAATCCCCTTCCCCCCATTCTGATCAAGCAAAATAGTGGGAAACAACCTTAGCACTGAAGTTTTTCAGCCTCTTAAGTGTTTGTTTCACATTCTTTGACAGTATTTGTCAACCAACTTCTGTTACACAATGTAACAATGAGTAGGAGCCCTGTGCTGGTTTTGCACAGCAAACTTAATCTGCCTCACAGCTCCGGTGCCTGCCACCTGGAATTCAAAAGCTCTTTATGTGCCTGCCATTTGATATCTCCTGATATTTCCCAGCTGACTGACAGCTTTATCAGGCCTCCAACACACTGGTGACTTCCAATCACTCTGAGAAGCATGTTCAGCACATCTGGAAACAGCACTGGGATGATTCCCAGGTACATTCTCACTTAGGTGATGCCCTTCCTTGACCACAGGTGCTGTCTCTTGGTGTTTGCCAGCCCTCCACTGGGCAAGAGGTGTGTTGGATCAGTTAATGCATGCTCAGCATCCTCTCTCAGTATTTTATCACTTTATTATTCACAGGCAGTGAACCTCAGCGAGCAAGTTCAGTCTTTCCCATGTGATGCATGATGGATTTGGGTATAACATGGAATCCTCGATATGTCGCACATACACTCACACAGTGTGAAAGCCCCTTTAAGGCAAATTGTATTGGTATTAAGGAAGTTTAATACATTAAAAAAACACAAACAAAACCCCTGAATTTGAACTGGGAGTTTTAGAAAGAAAAACAGGCTTCTGAAACTTGAATAATGGTTTTTTAAAAGGGTTTAGTCACTTAGGAGTTCAAATCTCCCTGATTTGCAATGAATATTGGGCTTTCACAGGTTGTGGATGATTTTAAAAATTAAGATAAATGTCCCAAATTACTGGGTCACTTTCATAAAGTTTCCACTAAATCACTGTGCTAAACACTCCTCACAAATCAGACCAGGATTATATGCCTGCTTCTCTTTGACAAGAAAAAGATTTCACTTTTCTTTTCACTGCAATAATCATAATGTGTTAGTAAAACTTTAAGGGTTACAGGCTTTTATTTTCATAATCAGCCTATGGTTTATGTGAATTACAAAGCAGAAAAGCGCTGTTAGCAATTCAGTTCACTGAAAAATTATCCTTTGCGACATTTTAAACCTAATATTAAAGCAAATAACCTAGCCTTAATAAAAGAGAGATTATGGATGTTGTAGTACATGAATTACTGAGAATAACTATTCCAGCCAAGATAAAACAGAGAGTACTGAAAATCATCCCCTTATTCTACTTCTATCAGTTAAGTCAGCTTAGATCAAATTAGGTGATTTTAAGCTTTGATCAAAGATTTGTGTAAGATATAAATTTTGCTGAAATATTAACAAAAGCCTATCTAGTCTTTCAAGTTGGATAACACAGAAAGCATTGCAAACAATGAGGATTTCACATATTACTCCTGTGTAGCTCTGGGTTAAACAGGGCAGCCCTTTTGCTGATCAGCATCGAAGACAGCATTTAGACTTCTCAGTCACACTGGTACCCCTGATTGAAATCTCAGTGGGTTGTGACAGGGAACATCAGGCTTGCTGCTGTTGTTAATGTGGCAAAGCAAAAATTCAGCAAAAAGAGACCTTTCTGATCTCAAAATTAGGTTACTTATTTGCAGCCAAATCCTATAATTTTGTGCATCTTTTCCATGTAATATATAAATTTCAGTCTTCCTGGGAGAAACTCTGCGACCCAGTAAAGACAGGAAAGCCTTTACCTGGCCAGTAACTTCTTGTGCCTCAGTTTGCCCATCTGGAAAATTAATATTAATAACATCTGCTTTCCAGATCTGACTCTATTAAAGACTAAAACGCAGACCTTGAGATGCAGAGGTTCAAATAAGCAATAGATATTATTACACTTTTCTGCCATTTATTTAGGTTTTCTGATAGCAGATCCCCAACAAGGGCAAGCAGGCAGAGCAAAACAGAAGAGTCAAGATGAGCCACACGAAGTCATGCAAAGAAGGCAGGTCTGAAATAATAAATCTCTAACATACCTAAGGTAAAGACTTAGGCATGGGATTACTTTTTTAAAATCAGAACTTTCCAAGCTCACATTTTTCCCTGCAGTACCATCCTGCCTGTGCCTCTTGCCTGGCTAACACAATTGTAACTCTGTGCCCCTGTGGCCACACTGCTTTCAGTGTTGGCATCTTCCCTACAACCTCGTGGCACAAGGCAACATCAGCGCCTGTCCCCCTGGGTACCTCAGCTCTGCCAGCTAAGTTCAAGTGACACTGAGTGTTCTCCTCTCAAATAAACACTTGTGTGAGCCCTTGCTGGAAACTGCATAACAGGGAAATGATTTGGCCAGATGGCAGAGAATGGTTTGGATCTTTTTTGCGATTTTCCATTAGTATTCATATATTTTTGGCTTTCACCTGAATGCCATGCTTTGACATATCTCGATAAACACTGGCAGCCTGTGCCTCATCCCCACACCCAGCAAGGCGATGTTCTCAAGTGCAAGGCATAAAGTTCCTGCCAGCTTAAGGACGCAGATCTCTGTCTGACTGAAATGTCAGCTACTATATTAGAAAGGTAGCAGATTGTGATGATAATGAAGTGCTGCAGCCTGTCGCTATGTTACCAACTGCTCTGAACTGACATGTCAGAAGGAACAGCAAGGAAAATGCCCAGAATCCCTGTTTGGATCCCCGTCCCACGTCTACAACCAACTGAACTATTTTAAATATTTACAGATACAGCCAGCATGTTTTATAAACAAAGTCTAAAATGATAAATAGATAAATATGTTACCCCAGTGGGCCTGCTGTCTAAAATCATCCTCCTACCTCTCCAGTTTGCCTCAGACTGCATTCTTCACCTTTCACAGAGAAGCATCGATTAGGGAATAGGCACTTCTCTGCCCATTCTCTGTCCCTTAAAGAGGTCAAACTCACCCTGCCCTAGCACTGTGCTTAAAAGTAGATTGAAAAGGGAGATGTTCTGGCTTCGGACTTGGTGTTGAGATGTTGAGGCTGCGGACAAGGTGAGAGCTGTGGATGCTCTTTAGAATCGGGGAGGGATATTCTCCATCACTCAGCCTGAAGATTTTAGCTATTATTGCTTTATTTATACAGTGTTAGCATCACTGTCTGGGGCAATGAGCATTGCTGGATAATAAAACTGGCTACAGCTGGCCTGGGGGAGTGGGGGTAGAAGGAAGGAGGGTGATGTACAAGGGCACAGCCAACCCCTTGCTTTCATCCTGCACAGAGCAGCACAGAGCTCCCAGCAAGCTTAATTCCTTCCCTTTCCTCAGCAAACCCACCTACTGTGCAAAGCAGAAAACACTCCCAACCAAACCGCTTCGGCTCCCATGGAAATTTTGCATAAATAAATAGAGAACAAAGCAGAGTCCTTATCATGATGCCAGGGATGCACTGTGACTTGCCTGGTGATTTTGATACGAGATGGGTCTTCAGCACAGGCCATGGTTGCTGAGGAGAGATTGTGTTGGGAAGAGCACCACACTGGGATGTGTCTCTGTGCTCATAGGTACCAATGCAATTTTTAAAACTTTCTCCTCAGTCAAGCAAAATAAACTGCTTGGAGTCGCTTTTTTTCTCCGGCCCACTACACAGAAATGGATTTCTCGATTATTTTACCAGCTGTGGCTGAATTTTATGTTCCACATAACAGTAGGTTTTCCCAACACTGTGTAAAGCGATCTGTTCTTTTAAAACCTACAACATTTACATTAGAAATAGGTTCATTTTCTGCTAAAAGATATAACATATCATTATCCTAATTCCGCAGTAAAATATTTTAAACCGGTTTTGGGTGAAAGTAAATTTGTGCTAAAAATACACAGCAGATACATTTTCAAGAGCCAAGAACACAATTATGGAAGTGAAAATCACACCCAAATAGCTGTGGTTGCTAGACATTAAACTCCAACAAAGAATTTTTTTCTGGATGATATGAAGGTAATCATCACAAGGAGAGTGTCTGGATTTGTGCAGAGTACATCCCCAAAGCTCCAGGTACCAGAAGAAATGAAGGAAACAATGTACTATTACATGCTGCTACTTGACACGGTGCTCCATATGTAATGGAAAACAGAATATAAAAAAAAAAAAGAGAAACCAAAACTACCTAAACCCCACAATTCCAGGTATTTCTGGGTATGTTTGAAAACAAATTGCTCAGGGCTTAACTGAAGCTGTGTACACCTAGGAGGGTCCAGCTACTGTCCCTCTTCTCGTGTTAAGGGCACATGGTGGCAACAGCTATACAAAAAAGGAGGAGAAAATAGGCATTTCACCAAATTTCTGATTAGCAGTACATGAAGGCTTCATGGCCTATCACACTTGATCAATTCTATTTACCCTCATGGCCTTTGCTGTCACTTCTCATTGCTCCTGCCATGCGACTTAGAGGAAAATTGCAGCCAGTGCCAGGCTGCACTAATATCTTACAGGTGTTGTATTTACTCCTCTCAGCTTCATTTTCTGTTCCTCCTTCTGGCAGCTGTACTCGTGAATGGGCAGAATCCAGACGTACCTGAGACAATTATCTGAGAAAACATCTTATTCTTCAGGCTCTGCTTAGCAACAGCTGCCATCAACCTATTTGAATAGGGTAATTTTACATAGAAAGGAAAGAGAGAGACTGTCAGGACCAACTCCAGTGCTCTACAGCAGCTTCCAGTGGTTCTGCAAAAGGCTGGGTTTTTGCAGAACAGGACAGAGCTTCTGGGGAATGTGTGTGCTTTCTTAGACTAATACTAAAGACAAGGAATTGTTAGTCCAAAAAAGCCGTGGTATGTCCATTGCTGGAGGTTTTCCAGATGGCTGCCAGGTATATCTTAGGCATGACGTGCCAATATGAGCCTGATGATTAAATGAGGTCCCTTCCAGCCGTATTCTGACACATATTTTAATATATTTCCTGCTTCCTACCAAAGAGGAAATGCTGCTGTACAGTTTCTTTAACAATATTTGGTGGTATACCTTTATTGGGAGCAAGATTCCCAGAGTGCAAGATATCAGGTGCACTCACTCAAATATAAATAATAAAACAGGTTTTTTTCTCCTCTATTAATTCCACTTAGCCCTAACTTTCCTTCCTGCAGACAGATTCCTGATTAACATAATTGGACTGGAGAGTTTTGTTTTCCCCTTTTCAGTAGAAAGTTTTGTTGTTTTATTCCCCCATGGGAATTCAGCACATGAGCTCAACATCAGCCTGGTAGATTGAAATGTGCCTTTTAACTTGGTCTTAAGAGAAAAAACCTAGACGAAAAATGTGAAAGAAAAACAACTCTAAATGAAAAGTGCAAGATAACTACTACTCTGTTAGATCGTTGCCAGAACATAATCAATGTCTGTCTGCATCAGCAAGACTTGTAATGAAATAAATTGTCGAGGCCTTCAGACAGTTTGCTGTAATGAGAAGTCTTCTGTGGTCAAGGCTCTTGACTCTAGTTGTTTTTATCCATTTAGTGGCAGGGTGTGTTTTACAGATGAACCATTATTGGCAGGTGGCAGGCAGGCACATGTGCACTCAGGTGGACACCCAGGAGCCTCAGTAAATTGTGAGATATCCATAAAACCAAATGAAGCATTGTCTAAGTAAATTTCGGCCATAGGGAAATCTGGTAAAACACCAGTCTCTCATATCCAAAGGCTTGACAAACACTGTGTACACAGGAGCTGATACCTTTATGTTCTCTGTTTTTCTGAGATATCCTCTGCATTATTAAAATTCCCTGGGGGCATTCTGAGTTAGAAGCAAAAGAGAAGATGTATCCATCATGGATGTAGCCACATTTCATGTTTGTCTTTATGCTGGGAAAGTAACGGAATTAATTTTCTAGCTCATAGAATTAACTTTCTAGCTGGGCAACACTACAGTGGGAGAAAGAGCATTTAAATGACTACATAAATGTAATTTCATAAATGCAATATCTCTTAGATACCAACTTACATAGTGTGCTTTAATTTCACAAAGCTGGTGCAGTAGGATAGAGGCATCTGTGAACCTTTCCCACCATGCCCAGGCTCTTCACAGAGATTTTGTTCTTTTCTAGTTCTCAGAAGTGCAGCTCTTACTTTATGCAAGAAAGAGGAGAACATTCCTTGGTGTTTTTAGCTTCTCAAGTGCTTCCTTGACTGACTTGCTGCTCTTGTGGTATGAGAAAAATTTCACTTATATGATTAAAAAATTATCTGTCTCTTCCCTCTGCTTTTGAGGCATCCAAAACACATGCCAGGGAGGAACATTACAGAGTTACAAAGAGAGAAAACGGAGAGGCAATCAAACAGATCCAAAGACGGCATGGATGAATGAGAAAAGCTGGTCCATTTAAGTTGCTGGTAATACTCTCATCTCTCTCTCTCTCTCTGGAGCTAGAATTTTTCTCCTGGGTTTTCTGAGTTGAAAATACAACACTTAGATCTCACAACACTCTTTTGCGTTGTCCACTGGATGATAATAAGCCCATTGAGATGGATTGCAGACAGACAGTGAGTGTGCAAGTTATCGGTTCAGAATGGAAATGAAGAGGTTGATTTTGTCTTGAGAGTACAGATGGGAAAACTGCAATGAATTGACTTGGAATTTAGCAGATCCCTAAGGAAAACAGCCTGCCCAGGGTGGCAAACTGAGTGGCTTCAAGTAGGCTCAGCCCCTTACTGCCAAGCTTGCATCCATACCCAGCGTCAGACTCAGCCACCTGCTGCAAAAGGAAGAATACCACCTCTACCACCAGGAACATACAGACCTAAATGGTTGAAAGTCCCCAGTCTTCCTCTGGCAGCTCAGTGGTGGCTTTAGAAATCAGTTTCTGGTGATCTAAGTGAGTAGTATCCCCAGCAGATATTAGGATCAAGTTAACCCCCTGAGCATGTCATTTCAGTGCACTGGCACAGGCTGCCCAGAGAAGCTGTGGATGCCCCACCCCTGGAAGTGTTTTAGGAGAGGTTAGATGGAGCTCTGAGCAACCTGTTCTAGCAAAAACTGTCCCTGCCCACGGCAAGGGAGGGTTGGAACTAGACGACTTTTAGAGTCTCTTCCAACCCAAACCATTCCATGATTTTATGATCTTTTTATAATATTTCATCTCAAAAATTTCTTAAAGATTAACAGCAATCTCTTCAAGGAAAAAAGAAGTTTCTGAGAAGTTATGCTGAGACTAACACCCACATTAATATGGAACCACTATAGTACAATTTCTTACGAAAACATTAACAAATATACAAAGAAATTGTAAAAAAGGAGATTTCAAGTGGAAATACTATCAAATTATAATCAGTTCTGATTCTTAAAATAACCAAGGATCAGAACAGCATCATAACAAATTAAGTACATGGCAAATATAATAGAGAAAATAAAACAAATCTGATTTATTTCTCTTGGTGGCTTGTGTTCTATACTTGCTAAGTTATTATTTTTTCATAATAGCCAATAAGACTTTAATTTTCAGGGTCTGTGATAAAGCAAACATACCTTCTAAAAAATAAAAAAATAAATGCCATTGTTCCCTTGGGACAATTTTAGACAGGATAACTGCTGCTTGCTTAAATGGATTCACTGAAAGGATGAATTGTAGCATTTACAAAAGTAGCCATTGTACCCAAAGGCTGCTGCTGTCCTCCACTATACTGAAGTATTTTGTAAAATCATGATGAACAGTAATCAAATATTATTATAAAAACTATACAAGTTGCATATTTGTTTATCAAAAAGAGTCTATTTCAGATTCTACCAGAATCTTGGCAGAAACACTGCTAGAGCCATTTAGGAGCATATAAACAAATTAGTAATTTGGAAGACAAGCTCAGATCAATACATGTTAGATCAGAAGGGTCTCTTAAAAAAAAAATTAGATGGAAGGAACAACAGAGATGAGCCTCTTAATGGATTGCAAAGGTGAAAGTGATTAGAGGCAAGATTATTCTGCACTCTGATAAGATGTGCTCTCTGCCTTCCTGACCAGGTGATTACTAGTATGGGAGAGTACGGAATTATACTTCCAGTTATTTCTAGAATATCTGCTAGTATAAGAGCTTGTGTATAGTTATGTGAGCATCTACATATCAAATATCACCCCCCACACACCTTAAATAAGATCATGTTGCAGAAAATGTTGGATTCAGTCTACAGGTTCCTGGATTGCATTCACTGTGGTACTGTCAGGGAGATGGGTGACCTCGCATCAAACTCTGTTACCTCTCTATACCTCAATTTCCCCATTTGCAAAATGATGCCAATCACACTGATTTAGTGAGACTCTATTGAGATCTGCTGATGAAAAATATATCATGTTAATGGACTGAAAATCACTTACAGCTATTTCTCACTAGTGTGAGTTAGTTAAAATAATAGCCATGAGTTCGATTTCACTGTGTCAGTGTCAAGATTTAACCTCCTACTCAGCATGCTGATTTTCACTGAACTTATATATTCTTTCTTATGGCATTGTGTTATAATTTAGGAGTTTTACCAGGTCACGGCACTTGCACAGAGAACACAGAAAGGTTTCATTACCCCAAAGAACTCAGGGATCCATAATGGGAGTTTCCAGTGCATTTGTGTCAGCTACATTTGTACCCTTTAGCATTGTTGCTTTTGCCACAACATTTCCAATACTCCAAACTTTCATGCCATTACTGTTTATCCCTGTGAGTCTCAGAATCACAAGGGGAAGGAAGAAAGAAGAGAAAGTCTCCCTTTGGATCTAAGAGTCTCTTCACTTATTCCTTTTCACACTCCCAGTCTAGCAGGCCCTGAACAGCTACCTGCCTGGCTGGCCTCATGATCTTCACGTCCATCAATAGCTTTATTGTAGGATGGTTATTTGACACCTTTTTAAATGTGTCTATACACCTCTCTCAAAGCGAAAAAAGAATCTGAATAACACTTGACAGCCAACATATGCACAGTCTGTAGACACAAAAACATTTTCATATTCTGCTACTAGCAACACAACAGCCAATAACTTTTCTTATTTGCAAGATATGGAATGGAAAAAGAGTGAGATGAGAACACATGTATGAAAAGGACCTTCTTTCCAATATACAATTTTCCAAAGACTTTAAGATTTTGCAGCTTTTGCACTCACTCCATCCCATTATTCTACCAGAGAATCAAAGAAACTGGACACAGGTTGTTGGTCCCTCAGAATAGTTTTTCCTGCTTCCACTCTAAGTGCAATGTCCCATGGGTTTGCTGGAAGAAAGAAATGAAGAACCATGAAAAGAAAAAAATTGCATGACAGCATTATAGTAATCTGTGAAAAGAAAGTATTGTAGTGGCACCTTGCAATGTTGTATCTAGTTTATTGTTTTTATTTGAAGAAACATATTCAAATACTAAGGAAAAACATACTTATTTTAACTTCTCTGCAGCCTGGGTTCTGCAGCAAAGGTTCTTCTTGGAGGTTCTAAGCTTTAGGCTTTAACCTGTGCCAAGGAATAAAGGAGATAGAAACAGAGGTAGAAATGTCAGGATAAACTGTCTGGGATTCTTGGGCAGAGGGCATGGAGATAATTATGGGGAAAAAATGATAAACTGGTATTAAAGGATAATTTATGAACAGCAACAAAATTGTTTCTCCAAATAAAATTTACTTGCATAATTCAATTATTTTTCTTCTGTTTCCATGGGCCTTTTTACGTGAGGTGGAATGGGACTTTGAAAATAATTTAGCTTGTCATGAGGCATTCACCTCATAAATAATACACTGCATGCAAAATAATTATATAGTACACTAAAAAACTAGGGAGTACTAGGATTGAGGAGACCTTTTCAGTTGTGCTTCTTCCCTTTGTGCCATTCTGCTCCTACATAGTCCCTTAAGCTTTCATTTCATGCTTGCAACTTTATTTTTCTCAACAGGTGCCCTTCCTCACACAAAGAAGCCTCAAACCTCCCTGGAGACTGTGTTTAAGCATTCCTGCCTGAGGTCCAGGCCATCAGCTCAACAGACCATTCCTAATGATCTTGTTTTACATGTTCCTGCTTATCAAGAGCCTTACAAGGGCCACGTGGCATGACACAGCTGTGCTTTTCTGACTGTTTTAGACAGAAGGAAAACGAAACTTTTGAAACACCAAAATAAGATTTTGAAATGAAAAATAAAGATACACATCCAGTAAAAGCTAAATAAGAGGACAGTGTCTAGTGAGGCCTCATTGACTCCAGGGTCTAATGGTGCAAAGGGCTCTGAATACTAAAACAGCTGTGAAGAGGTAGTTCATACAGTGCAACCTGTAACACATTGAAGTGTGTTTTTCCTCCCTATAACTGCTTTTTACCAAGATTTCTCAGCTAGCAGAGGGCTGTTGCTCAGGGATCATACCTCCTCATATCCCTGAGGAATGCCAGCACAAATTTTTACCGTAGCAGCTCATCTGATATCAGGTCCTTTAGTGGCCAGTTCAAGACATGAAGGGAAAGCAGTTTAATTCCCTTTCTCCTTTTATATCTTTAAGATATGACAGTGCATTGTGCAAAATTCCCGGAGTACAGAATCAGCCTCAGCTATAGCTTAACACTTTAGCTCTTTCTTTGTTTTTGTTTTTTTACTTTAAGCTTTGACATAATTCTTTTCATGCTTCAGCAGACGTAACTATAATAATTAGAGACAGCTACAGGAATGAGCTGCAAGGATAATTGCCTGGGCACCCTGTGTACAGAGACAGGTGAGAGGTACCATTAAGTTATCTTAGACTGTGCCTGTTAGAGGTGGTTGTGCCCTATGGTGCTACTGCAGCCTTGAGCTCCTGGACTCCCAGATTTGGTCTGGCGTCTTTTGGTCATGATGTGATTTTCCTTCCCTTGAAATCCACCTGAGAACAATAAGAGAAAGAGCAGTTCTTGCATAAACTGAGGAGTGTTCCCAGTTCCAGAGTCACCATATGAAAACATCAAGAAGGAGATGATCCATGAGTTTCTTTCTCACCATAAAACTAAAATTGTCTTTGCATTTTGCCTGTAGATACCTGCAGTTTTCTGTTCTTTACAGACAGTTGGTATGTGCTAAAAAGTGGCAGAGGTGTATATATCTAGCCAGCTTTCTTCTTGAATGTTAAGTGAATTCTATGATATCTTTTGAAATAAGGGATAAGAAGTGGAAAAGAATATTATCTTTCTGTTTTTGCTAAACACTTTGCTAAGCAGAATCAATAACCTCAAAACAGTATGTGTTTACCTGTGGGCTTCCACAGAAAGTCACCCTCATATGTAGAGTGAATTTTTATGAAGCTTTTGACCCTTTTGTGTATATTAAACAAAAAGGGTATGGGAAACTGTCCTTTACTTAGGTTATGTAACAGGTGAACAGGGAATTGAGACAAACATGTGCTAGAATGTTACAAATTAGCCACTGTTTCTTCCTGCAATTTCATTCAAGCTCTTGGAAATGTTTCCCTTCACTTTAACAGGGAAATACATGAATAGCTGAGGGTTAAATTTACATTGCATAGTGGGTTAAGTTAAATTCTCAGTGGAGAAGGAATGGTTACTAAGGCAACAGGAGCATGCATTTGATACCTGTTATTCAAGTCTGTAACCTCATGTTCATTACCTATCACATTGTTTTTTAATATTCACTCTAAAATGGATGTTGCCAGAACCACCTTACTTCGACATAAGTAGCAATGAGCTACTGTGAAAAGAACTTGCAACTACTCTCAGTGTATTAGGATACTTCTTGAGAAGTAGAGATCTTTTTATCTGAAGAACAAGTTTTGCTTCCATGGAATTAAAAATATCAAAAAAGCATTTGAAAACACAATTCTGAAGGAGTCCTGCACTGGGAAACAGCAGGACCTATTGTGATCTCCTGAATAAAACCCTGTGAAATTAGCAAAACAAGAAAGAACTGAAATACCCACTAGCCCTTAGGAGATACTGAGCATTGACAGGTCAGAACTGCCTGCAGGAGGAGATTAAGAGCATCTGGCTCTACATGTTGCTGAAGACTATGAGCAATATGAAGTGTTTGAGGCAAAAGTGCAGCAGTCGTGTCTCTCTACATTTTTCACATGCCATAAATGAGAATAATATATTAATTATGAGACTATATTATCAGAATGAGAATGTATATGCTAGTTTTGGTCTATGGCAGTTAACAGAGGTCAGGAATATTATGATAAGAACTCGCAAGATCTAGTACACATTGTACAATACAATAGCACTTCACAAAGCTCTTAGGACACCTTTGTGTAGCCTCCTATGAGATTACAGAATCAAACACATCTCTAAGCTTACTCAAAACTCTTCCATTCAGAAATTAAAGGTCAAGAGAAATGGATGCTTTAAAATGAACAAAAAATATATATACTTTTAAAATGCTTCCTTGAGAGGGAAAATTATTTCCCTTCATAACCATCAGATCATGTTATTTCATTTAATTTAGATTTTTAAACCACAGTAATATAAATATACAATATTATACAAAGGGTACATGACACACACAAACATAATGTTTTATTTTAATAGCATATAAATTTGATAGTGCAATTAACAATGTCTGCTCATGGAAAGCATGAGCTTGCCTTGCTTTCTTGACACACTACCAGGAAGAAGTCATGGTCAGCTGGATCATCTCAGTTTTCTGCTTCAGTAAGCTTTCCGAAGACAAGTCATTACACTAGTCCTTTTTTAAATTAGGCCTTAAGTGCTCAATGCTTTTCATAATTTGAAATTAGGCCTTTATCACAGTTCCTTATCCACAGAATTTACACCTATGGAGTCTTACTGTTCCCAAGTATAACAGAGACATATCTATCATCCAAATAAAAAATTATGCTATTGAAGTAAAGGATCTCATTGTTTGCATCTAAACGAGACTATGACAGAGGGAGCACACAGTTACTGAAACAGAAGGAAATTACCTATTCTGAAATACATATTGCAAACAAGTACAAAGCACATCATTGAGCTTACATTCATTAATCTGATTAAAAAAATATATTTTTTTGCTCAAGCTAAAATCTCACATACTATAATATCCTTAACTTTAGCTGCATGAAATCACAGTGAATTGTATGCTCCCTATACACACATTGGCCCAAACAGAGGAATCATTCAAATGATTCAAAAAATCATTGCGTCAATAACCATGTACATAGTTTGAGTTCCAGACCTTTGCTTTTACTACCTCCTTAAATTTTCCATTCTGTAAGGGCATCTGTCACATGGAGCATAGGTTTTAGTAGTGTTTGAAACTCTAAATCCTTATTGGGCTTCTTTAAACTACTTAGCCCAAACCCTGAAGCCAGGAGAAGGCTTGAGGTGCTCTGGAGCTGTGATTCCTCAATAGAAGCACTCTGAGGCTCCCAGGAACAGCAGTCAGAGGCAGGGCTGCCAAAGAGCATTCACAGAAGTTATGCTTCCCAGATTTACTTTAATGGCTTCTCTTGTACAGTGATGGAAACTTGGGAAGTGGCAGCACAAAATTTCTTGGTAACTTGGTAATTGGGAATGTTTGAACTCCGCTTGTCAGTGAGTATGACAGTCATCAAACAAAACCAGAAAGTGAGTGAATACCAAATAACTATAATCAAGTAAGTGGGGTTTCTCAATTCTATGTGATGTGTGCAGTTTATTATTTGCACTGAAGACTAAATGGAAATATGAACAGGGCTCAGCAGAAAGCACCAGTGCGGACTTTCTTGTATCAGAGATTAAATGAATATTTAGAGCCACAGTCCTGCAAAGGCATGACGTCTCTGACTTGTCCCACAAAGTCACCTGAACTTCTCATTGCATACCTGGAAGTCTCTTCAAGGCAAGAGTCCTGGGGCATTTTTAAAAAACATCTCTTCTTTTTGACATTATTAATGTGAAGAGAACAGGTCACCCTTCAATTGATCTCTATATTTATTCAGGTTATTTTAATTAACTGAAGAAATGATGTTTAAGAAAATAACACCACGCCATTCAAGGGGCTGGGGTTTTTTGGGGGGACAGGTTTGTTTTGTTTTGTTTCGTTTTATTTTGTTTTGCTTTGTTTTCATAAAAAGCAGAACAAACAATCTCATTATAGACAGAGGAGAGCTAATTAAAATCTAGACAGATAATCTTATTCTTTTTGAAGGGCTGCTTTTTAAAGTGCAACACCACAATTAGATTATTCCACCAAGTTTAATGAAGTGGGTCTGTTAAACCAACATCTTTCTGTCTCTTATGAAATCTACTGAAAATCTGGAGTGACTTTTGGAAGGAAAAAAAGTGTTTGAAACAATTTTTAATAAATATTGCCTAATTCTGGAATAAAAAGATTGAAATATGTTGATAATATTTTTGATAATTTGAAAATATTTCTTATATCCTTACTTGGGAAAAGAGCACCATCTACTGATCATCAATCTGAAATTCCTCTATAATGCTTCCCTTGCTTGTGTTTTACTTGTGTACAACATCATAAACTTTACCCCAGAAATGGTAACAGGTGTGAAAGCAAGTTTGTATATCTTCAGCCATTACCTAATACCACTGTGAGGTTAGATTGTTTTATTAGCCAGCAACAGAACCTTAGCAGGAGGAAGCAAGCTCAGCTTCAGAGCCAAGGCACAGAGGCCCCACTGAAGTTTCTCCCATCTCTGCCTCACAACCCAAGGGTGATAGTCAAGGCTGTACAGCCTGCTGGTGCACTCACGGCCTTAACTGCAGCAAGAAAGCTTAGCTATAAATAGGTTTTCTTTGCTCATTTTCCTGCGTTTTTGATAGGGTTTGAGTTCTTTCTTAAGAAGCTCTAGCGCTGTTCTGAGAAACAATTTCAGAAAATTGGTGTGCTGGTGATTGCTGTCATCCTATGAGTGATGGGACTATTTCCCCAGTGTCTCACATCTGATGTGATTGTGATTGTCTCTAAACCAGAATGTGAGGAGCTGAACCAGGAGCTCCCACAGCTGCACGCACAGTTACAGCTTGAAATGCCAGCTAAATCTCCATGACTGGCACTCATGGCCTCCGTGGGCCTGGCACAGCGTAGAATGCACTACATATCTATTATCTGCTCATGCAATTATGTCTGTCCGTGAGTCACTGGAGAATTATATATTCCTTATATATTATCTACTCATATATTGCCCTTGTCAGGCCACAGCCCAGCAGCTAGAGCTGAAAGGTATCATTACTCAATAATTTCTTACTTGACTCAGCCTTCAGTTCTTGATTTCCTAATCCCAGGGATGTGTGATCATGGGAACATCTCACTTGGCTGGGGGAGGAATTGTTTAAAGAACATTTCTAGGTGTTGTAGCTCCAGGATAAAAACTTAAAATCATGACTCATTGCATTCAAGATACTTCACTACCCTGCCTATATATAAATTATCAATCTTCTGGGTTTGAGGGATTTTTTTCATTATACACTGGAACTTATATTGAACAGGTTTCTATTTCTCCTGGCAGGGCAGATGGTTATTCCTTTATTTTTACATGCAAAGACTGAAAAATCTCTTTCTTCCATTAAAAGAAAAAAGAAACACTTAAAGATGGATATGGCACAGCCTCTCTGACCAGCCCACACCATCATCTGACTGACCTCACGATGAAACAGTTGAAAGCTGAGTCCAAGTCAAATATAAGTTTCCTATATATAAATATACTGAAGGGGTGAAGAAGAATGGATAAAGCAGAGCCATTTACAGGGGAGAAATCAGAGGCACTAAGGTGTGTGGTCAGATACTAAGCCAAAAGTTACAGCCATCTGTAGGCTTATATAAGAGGAGACAAAAGGCACTAGAAGTTATTATGGAAAAGATATTTTCAACAACTTTAATTAACAATAAACTGCACCTCCACCAGGAAAGATTTGAGATGAACAGCTAGCTTTTTTTTTTTTTTTTCAGGTAGGCAATTACACTTGGTATATTTAAAGGTCATAAGTCCTACTAAATTTTTGACAAGCTGACTGCCCTGCAATTCTGATTTCTTATTACATATTGTTCGATACATCTTAAATGTATAATACATTCTGTATCTATTGTGTACTATAATAGTGCATGTCTCCATGGCAAGACAAAAAGTCCTGGATAATTACAATTTCTCAGAAACCTTGAAACCACAACAGAGATTATATAAAAGATATTTTACTAAAGCAAAGCAAAGAAAATGGGCAGAACTAAAAACAAAATACACAGACTAAGCAAAAAAAAAAACTTGAACAGAAAATTGAATAGATGATTTTCTGGCTCCATCTGGTGTTTATTTTACACAATTTCTAGCTCAAGACACTATGATTTCCACTTCTGTTTCCATCTACACGTTGGAAATGAGGAGTGGTATTAAAAGCACATTTAAATTTGTGTATTCTGAGGACTTACAATCAAATATGTAATTACTTTTTGTGAAAGTAAGAAAAGAATAATTTTTAAAATCACTTTTTACATCTTGAGACTTAAATAATTCCCAGTTCTGAGAAAGGGCTTCTACGGCAAACTTATCATTTCTCTATAGGATGCCAAAATACTACTCCTCCCTACTAACTTTGCTTTGCCTACATCCTCATGATGGCTAAATCATCCATACTACTGCTTATTCAAATACTACTGCTTTATTCACATTACTCTCAAGCATTTGAAACACAATTATCACAAGTTTTCACATCAAATATTTTGTTGGTGCTGCTTTCAGATTAGATAATAACATATTTACCACCTGTACAGAAAAAGCACCTGCTTCACTTGGTTTGTAATAGTTTCTAGGAGGACTTGTTCCATCACTGTCTCAGGGATTGAAGCAAGCATGCTAATGTGTCTTTAGTTTCCTGGGCATTCTTTTGGGCCCTTCTTGTAGATGTATCTGACATTTGCACTCTTCCAGTCATCAAAGATATCCTCTGATCTCCATAACTTTTCAAATATTATAAACAGCAGCCCTGCAGCAATGTCAGCCACTTCTTCCACACTGGGCAGACTTCATCCAGGCACACAGGCTTATGTGGATAAAAGAACATAAACACTTCTTTGTTAGCAGTTCTCACAACAATACGACAGAACACCATTCTTTTTCTACTGGGCTTAACATGCCTTGTGCTGGTATGTTCATAACCCAACAAACTTACTGTAAAAAGAGGGTAAACTAAATGTTATCCTTTAAAAAAAGGGATTTTCACCTTCTTTAGAGTGAAAGAATATGCACATATTCTGCACATGCACTATAAAACAATATTAAACCAACATGAACGCATCTTCAAATATGATTTAGTAATTGAGAATAATTTTGAGTAGCCAGTACTTCCTGACAAACGAGCTTTCTGCATACCTCAGGGGCTTGACTGTACTTGCAGAGCACCAGAGTGCAGCTGATAACATTGAGAAAGTCTTCCCTAGCAGCAAAAACGTAGGTTTCGGGTGGTGGTGGGGTTTTTTGTTTTTGGGGGGTTTTTTTCTGGTTTTTTTTGGGGTTTTATTGGTTTTTTTTGTTCTGTTTTTTGTGTTTTGTTTGGCTTCTTCCCCACATGCCCCCATTTATAAAAGCAGAATAGTTGCATTTATAACTACCAGACTGAGCTCTTCCTTCCAAAATCCTATGCCATCCACAGTACCCACCCTCTACAGTCTCTAATCCAAAATGATTTAGCATTGTCTGATGCAAATGGAATAGTTTTACTTTAGAGAAAAGATTTTTTTTGGCAGTCCCCTAAATGTCACAGAGGAAATTCATGGCATGTAGGAAAATAACTGTAAAGCAATGTTGAGCCAAGACTGTCTAACACATGTTGAATTCATTATAGTCTAAGCATATTAACAAGACTTTTAATGAACCTTATCTCCCTGTGATGATACTGTGGAGGCATTATAATTAGTAAAAGGCTTGTTTGCTCCATCTGGTTCCTGACATGTGTTCAGGCTGGGGTCTCTAATCCTGTCTCTGTGCTCTGATCCTGCACACACAGAGAAGGCCTCAGCATCAGGAAAATAGTTATTAGCAGCTGATTTGTGCTTGTTTCCAGAACCAAACTCATTTGTGAGACCCCTGGAAGAGCCAGTCATTCGAGGACAAGGAAGCCCAGCCCTGGCTCTTGGGCCACATCCATTCAAATGATGTCTGTGTCATTTCCAGTTGTCAGCTCTCGTCCAGGGAGGGAAGAACAACGCAGCAGCTTTGGGACAGCCTGAAATTCAGGAGAAAGTGGTCCCAAGTCTGGATCCTTACCGGAACAACAAAAAAAAGATATCACTTAGTATCTTTCTGTGCTTTTTTTCCTGAAGTAGGTAGGAGATACTTCTTTACTTCACCAAGGTACCTTCCCCAGAAAGGCAGAAGCTACATGTTTTCTATTAGATGGAGCATTTGAGCTTTCTGGGAAGGGAGACATAATGTGAGTTAACTGGCTTTCAGTGTAGAGTCGCCTATTAGTTCAAAAATAGATGTATTTTGTGTTTGGTTTTTTGTTGTTTTTTTTTTTCGTTGGGGGGGGTGCGTCTTGGTTTGACGCTGGTTAGGTGCTGGTTAGGTTTGGTGGTTTGTTTTGTTTTTTTGGTTGTTTTCTTTTTCCCTGCTAAAAAGTTATGGGGGAAAAAAAGGAGATTTGAAATAAACTGCAATAAAGCCTGCAATCTCTAACTGACTTGCAGCAGGACGAATCTTCCTAACCGATATTTACTGCCCTCAAAATCTCAATGAATCGAGCGTAGATATTAAAAGAAGCGGAATGCAAAGCGAATCACAAAGAACAACTACCCATGCAAGCTAAAAAAAACCAAAAAACAAAAAAACCACCCCAAAACCAAACAAAACCCACGGCTCAGCAGCCCCGTGCAGCCCCTCAGGAGCGGCCGGGAGCGGCCGTGCCCGGCTCCCCCCTCAGGCCGCGGCGCGGCTGGGCCCCAGGCCGGGCCTGGCCCTTCCCCCGGCCATGGCGGCGAGGGCGGGCCCGGAAGGGGAGCAGCCGCCGCCCGCCTGACTTCCCCGGCTGTCGGGCGGGGCGGCAGCGCGGGCAGCGGGCGCCATGCTGCAGTTCGTGGTAAGGCTC
>VZRF01015415.1:442509-588266 GCA_013396875.1 Vireo altiloquus | reverse complement strand
AAAAAAACCCAAAACCAAACAAAACCCACGGCTCAGCAGCCCCGTGCAGCCCCTCAGGAGCGGCCGGGAGCCGCCGGGCCCGGCTCGCCCCNGAAGGGCGCGGTCTGCGGCCACCCCCCGGCCCCGTGTCCGTGTCCCCTGTCAGCGGGCCGGCTGCGCCCCGTGTTGGCTCCCCGGCAGCGCCCCATCCTTGGGCGGCTTCCCCCTCGGGCGGCTTCCCTCCTCCCGCTCCTTCCCACCCGCTGTTCCGGGCTCGTCCCCCTTGTTCCCGCAGAACGGTGCCTTAAAGCTGCTCTGAGAATGGGGTTCCATGGCTTGGTTTTACTCCTAGTCGTGCTCTTAATTTGCCTTGGAGATTCTGCTTGCTCACGGTGATGCTCCCCTTGGTGCTCAAATTTCTTTGTGTAAGCCTCAATACCACCCTCCTTTGGTGAGAGCAGGGGCGTCAGCCCTTGCCATTTTGTACATCCTTAAAATTGTACCGCTGGAGATGTGGATTTTTATATACGGAAATTAAGGCAGGTGATCACATTTCTTCACTGCCTTTCATTTAGTCCCCTTAAGAACAGCAGAATTATTAGACCGAATATTAGGCTTCATCTTTTGTTGGGGCAAGATGATTTTGCTGACTAATGAGCTTCATAGCTGGTGCTGATAAAAAGCAAGACGAGATGGCCTATTGTAAATTGAGAGAGTCTTGTCTGCTTTTATATAATAAATAAATGAGGCCTATTTCTTACTGCAGCTTTATAATAACAAGTATGAAAGCCTCAGCTATTTCTGTAGCTATTTATGATCCCCTTTCCACTCCAATGAAAACCTTCAGTAAGGCTAAATATGGTTTGCCTCTCTCAAAGTTTCTGTGTTTATCAACTCCACTGCTTGCTGCTGATGGGGTTTTTTTGTTGCTAGATAAAAATATCTTATGATTTCTCATTAGTGCAGGAAAGTTAGACAAAAGATGTGCTAATTCTGTGTTTCTTCCCTGCTTGGATGTAGATTGGGTGTTTGACTCTTGCTCTACCTGGTTAGGGCTGTAGCAGAGAGATAAAGGAATAATCTCACAAACCTTGTGTTTTTGCAATCCAGAGTTAAGTATTAAATAAGCATTTGTTTGCAATGCATCTTGAAATGCAGGTTGGAAATTGGAAGACCCTGAACTCTCATCAGCCCTGTTGTTTTTAGTCAACATGCACATTTTCATTGGCTATGTGTTTTGCTTTCCATATAATTGAAGTTTTAAGTAGGGATTTTTTTTTTCCCCACTGTTTAAATTGTGAGCTCTAAAAATAAATGTAACTTGGTGGATGCAGTGCTGAACTTTCCAAGAAAGGAGCACACTTAAAGGGAGTCGTGATCTCAGTACTACTGGTACTGAGTACAGGTTATCTCACAACAGAATATGACCTATATTGGAAAGGTTCTAGGGTAAAAGCCTAGAACACTGCTAACAAACAAGGGTCTGCTTTGTGTTTTCAGGTGGCTTCCCAGACACTGCTAAAGATACAGGAAATTCTCCTTTGCTAGAGTGATGCTCTTTATTAAGAGGAATCACAGGCCTGTTTTGCATCAGTGCAGTATTTACTGTCTCCCAGAGTACCTTCTTAGCTGGTCATTAAAACTACAAGAGCATTTGATAACCAGGAGAGTATATACAAGAATAATTCTTCTTGTTCTCAAATTGTTAAAGCTAAGCTTGAAAAAGTAATTACAAGCAAGGAATAAAAAATCTGTTTTAGAAAATACTCAAGTAACTTGAAGTCAGAGTTCCTTTGACAGCTCTCAGCCAATTTCAGTTTTCTATAGATAGATTTTCACCAGTGCTGCTTATGGAGTCTGAATCACAGAAAAGATGAGCTGTGCTCTGTGCTGCTTTGGGCCTGGAAAAGATGTCTGATCAGTAAGTGATGGCAAAGTTGTTTTGTGGACAGTGGTTTTATTTTTCTTAAAATAGTCTTATTTTGACCGCAGTGACCATGAGCAATAACAATTTTCTTAAATAGAATTGGCCTCAGCTGACACAAAGCGTGATTTGTCTACTAACAATAAATAAAAACACAGTATTAGTGTGTCCACTTTCAAAATACCTAAATGAGCTTTCATGGTATAGGGCATACTTATTTTGAAGTGTAACAATAAAAATAAAATCTAGGGTACTGAGGAGTTGCTAAATGAAAATCTCATCACCTGTCTTTGAAGAAAGAAGAGTGACTTCTTTCACTCCAGAAGTGTTCTTATGCTTGAGGATTTTCCTCAGCTGTCAAACAGGGTCTGGGCCAGAAACTGTTCTTGTGTTTTGCTCTTGCTCTGCTGCCAGAGTGCATTTTTATGCGCACCCTTCATCAACTACAAATTTGCACAGTTGTCAAAAGAGATTGTGCCCAGCTTCCAGCCAACTGTACTGCCTTAGAGGAGCCCCTAGATCAGAGTGGATTTGGCTGAGAACTAATCTCCTGGGGGCAGAAGGGTCTGTCTGGAAGATGCACAGCTGTTGCTGCAGGAGAGAAGCAGGTTTACATCAGTTTAAGTTCATGTTGTGAAGTTGGTTTTTTTTACTTCATACTAGGACATGTATGCCCTTTCCAGCACT
Source organism: Vireo altiloquus (assembly GCA_013396875.1). Taxonomy (NCBI): domain Eukaryota; kingdom Metazoa; phylum Chordata; class Aves; order Passeriformes; family Vireonidae; genus Vireo; species Vireo altiloquus. The sequence goes on along the minus strand of VZRF01015415.1, from coordinate 585,676 downwards.
GAGCATTGTTCTAGTGGGGTGCTGCTTTAGGCTTTCCCAGTATGGACCAAGAGCTCTGTGATACGTAGGTCCCTGCTCTCATCTCCCACATTTTTGTAGGAGTTACTGCCTTTGTGGGTGTGTAGAGAAACTTAACAAGAAGGAACACAGCTTATTCTAAATAGTGTTGGGGATGTGTATTGAATAGCAAAACTGTGTGGTATTTTTGGAAATGATGGCAAGGTATTTCTGGTAAGGAAGTAAAATTGTACCTCTCTGGATGAAAGATGAGAAATTAAGTAGGAGTGGAGTTGAAACTCTTTAAATTACTTGCAATATACCTTCTTCTTTATTTTAGCCAATATGCTTTTGATGGAAGGATGTTAACTCTTCTCCCTTTCTTCCTTTATAGCTTGGTTTTACTCTTGGCAACGTAGTTGGGATGTATCTGGCTCAGAACTATGATGTGAGTATCTTGGTATTCTCAGAGTTCAAACGTATCCTGAACTGAAAGTATAAGACTATTTTCCCTCAATTTGAATTGAATCAGTCATGATTTATGTTATTTAAACAGAATGCAGCTCATGCTGACTTTAGTTATAGGAGAGCTCAGGCTTTTTCAGGAAGAATTACCTCACTGAAAGAGTGGCCAAGCATTGGAACCACAGGGCTGAGCAGGAAGTGATGGAGTCACCATCCCTGGACATTCAGGGAATGACTGGACATGGCACTTAAAGCTCTGGTCTAGTTGTTAAAGAGGTGATTGGTCAAAGGTTGGACTCGGTGATATCAAAGGTCTTTTCCAACCTTAATAGCAAAAAAAAAAAAGTGGAAGCAAAACATCTTCATCTGTGACATCTTCTCTGTGATAGTGTAATGCTTAAACCCTAAACTTCTGTTCAGTCCTAGAGCTCAGGCATCTGCAGGCAGAGACAGGAGAAACGGAAAAGGTTTATCAGTTGCTCATTGATTTTTACCAGCACTAAAATACGGATTTCCTGTATTGGATAGCCTGGCTTCTTACCGTATTCTCCACTCAGTATAACTGTTTGTTAATAAAAATCCTCAGACAGACATGTGAAATATCTGTCTTCTGGACCTAAAATGAAGTTTTACCAACCGTGTATTGACCTCTAATCTTTCTTTCCTTTTCTCACAGTGAGAAAAGAAAGAACTTTCTTTTTCAGTTCTCAGTAAACAGTTTTCAGTATGAGAGGGCAGAGGAGGGAGATACCAAGCTGAGCCTTCAAAACACGCTTTTAATTTCTGCAGAGTGAGCAGAATCCCTTGTAAGAGTAGTGCCACTTTACTTACTGGCTAGAGGAGTTAATAACATTTAACATATAAATTTTTAAAAAATCTTACACAATCTGTATTAGCCTTAATAAAAAAAAAGAACCCAAAGTGTTGAGGCTTTGTTGACATTTATGTTTTTCTTTCCTCTCATCTTCAGTATTGAAGTCATCTTGCTTAAAAACGATTCTGACAGTTTGCTCTTTGTTTATGCACAGAGTTTTATGATTTTTCCTGTCAGTCCAGTAGGACTAATGAAAGAGTAGTGTTTCTGTGCAATATATGTTTTACAGTGTTACAAAGATGTAGTCATTAAGAGTGTATTTGGATGTGTCAATATGTATCACAAGCATTTTCTGGCAGCACTGATAAAGTATTGCCACAAGAGGGGGACTCAGGCTTTTGATTTGCTGGAAGTGGTTCCCTGGGAATGTAACACTGACTTGCAGGATGAACATGGAAATTTTATTGCTGCTGTTGAAGATGATTGGTTTGAGATGGCATTTAATATAAGCATGTCATAATGAGGTCCTAATTCTGCAGCTGTACACACAACGTGCTTAGTAATAAGTGCATGAAGGGTTCTGCTGACAGTAGTGGAGTTCTCTTGGTTTAGTTTAAATGTCAGACGTGTTACATGCTGGGCTCTTAATATCAATTGCTCAAACAGAGCTTAATTCTGAAAAGGAAGGTAAGAGGAACTTATGTTACCAGTACTGTGAGCCTCAGACCATTCAATAAGAGAACTGCATTCTGTTTGGATTAACTTCTGCTCTGTGGTCAGGTTACGTATAAAGTAAAAACCTAAGATTTTTTTTTTCACAGATATCAGTGGAAAATTTGCTTTAATTTCATTTCAGTCAGTTGGCTTGTAAAATCATACATTGTCACTTCCCAGTGTTAGCTAGTCTTAATCTTTTCTTTGCCATTAAGAGCGTCAGCTTTTTTTTCTTTCAAGTTACCAAAATTTACTGTTGGATTATTTTATCAAAATTCTTCTATTTACAAGAGAAAGCTGAAGTTTTGACGCTCACAAGCGGTAAATTGAATTTTCGTTCAAGTGTGAAACTGCAAAAGGGTGCCAATTTGCAATGCAGTAGAATTCCCCAGTGAGGAATTTTATTTCCCACAAGATGAATCAGGAGAAGTATTTCTTAATAAATTTCTTGATGCACTTGAACATCTCTTTTCTCTTGGGTTATGACCAGTACAGTGCAATGTAATTTCCCCTTCGAAAGCCAGTGTGTCAGTGTTTAAATCTGCTTGCTCTCGGCAGTTTGTCTTCTTTCGATCGGGAAGCCAGACTGGTCATACTAAATTTCCTGTAAAGGGATCTTTTTTCCTTCCTCCTGTTCCCATCACCACTGGCTGACTTCTAGCCTTAATAATCTAAATACTTCCTGAAGCCTCATGTGAGGTGTTTTCATCTGCTGTTTGCTTGATACTTCTTAGATTTTAACCTCTGTGCAAGGTTTGAAAGGAATATCTTTTAAAAAACAGTTTAAACTTTCTAGAATTTCTTGCTTTGTATATGGTATTGTCTTTCCAGATGAGACTCATGTAGCCCAGGATTTTTTTTGTTGTGTGGGGTTTGATTGTTTTGTTTTGTCTTTAAAGATTCCTAACATTGCGAAGAAGCTGGAAGATTTTAAGAAGGATGTGGAAGCCAAGAAGAAACCTCCTAACGACAAGTCCTGAAAGAGCAATGTTCCCCAGGTCAACTCTGTGTGTGCACCAGGGATTCAATTGACCTTTCAGGCAGCAAAGGTCAAGTAGAGAGTTGGCATGGGAGATTCCTCCACTCTTAGTCTCCTAGAACTGGAAAATCCTTCTTTTGAAAGGGCGGCCGTGAACTTTTCCTGGAACTGCTTTTCAGGGGTTTCAGAATTTGGATTTGCAGCTGATGTGTGACTGGATGATGTCATTTGTATTTTTCAGTATTTCTTTTCCTAATATTTTGTAACCTGTTTTTACCTGATCCAGCTGGAGTGCTTTTGGTCCTGTTACAATGTGTACCTCACACTTGGTAATACCCTAGCTCTTAAAACAGCACAAAAGAAAATAAATGCATCAAGAAGTAACCCTGAGGTTTCTTGTCATTTATTGTGAGCAGTAATACTTCACTAGTCTTAAGATCTGTGTTCCATTATTGGAGATGGGAAAGTTCATTCATCAAAAGCCATGTAAAGGAAACAAAACACAGCTTGAGAATTGGTTCCAGGCTGTGGCAGTCTCTGCCCCACCTGCTGTTGAGCTCTGGTCTGCATTAGGCCCTGTGGTGGGTCCAAGGCTGCACATCCCATGCTAGTCCCAGAAGCTGGACAGGGCTGTTGTGGCTTAACCCCAGCCAGCAACTCAGCCCCACACAGCCACGGGCTCACGGCTCCCAGTGGGATGGGAGAGAGAACCACGGGAGTCAAAGTGAGCAAACCTGTGGGTTGAGACAAAGAGTTCAATAGGTAAAGCAAAGGCCACACAAATAAGCGAAGCAAAAAAAAGCAGTCATTAAAACCCCTGGTGTGTGAGAAAACACACATTTTATTATAGAATTCTTCTGCTTGAAACCATAATTCTGCAAAAATCCTGTTGTAAACTCTGAAAAAAAGTTGCAATGATTTTAGTCGATGTAAATTTTACTAATTCAAGAATCTCAAGTAATTTTTTTCTCCTTTAAAATAGAAGAGTTCAATCAACTCTAATATGGCTTAAATGACAAAGTCCCTTTGACAGTCTTTTGCAGGGCATGAAGAACAAAGAAAACTGCCAGGGAGATATTCTTGCTTTTATTGAGAAAGCCTGGTGATGAACTGCTACAGACAATCACAGAGAATGACCTCCATTTGTTCAGGCTCTAGATTAAAGCATACCTAGAGTACTTCTCCATTAATGTTTTAATTAGGATAAGGATTGTGCCTCCAAAGTGGTTTGTTGTTTTACCAAGTTTTCATCCTCAAAGGAAAGCTGTAGAGCACATGGTGTGTATTCCTCTCAGAAGAGACTAAATCACAAGATGTGCTTTGATCTCTGATGAGTGTTTAGTTAACAGGAGACACTCAGAAGGAAAAGATTCTCCTTCTTAAGGAATATAAATATTTAGAAGGAATATTTCTCCTGTAATTTTAAATCCTTCCTTTCACCTCTGCCCTGAAATGTATAGCTGACATAAAAGCTTTCAGTCTCTGCAAAGGGTTACTTGTCAAGTTTAAAAGCCAAGTCAGACAGTCTTAGTAGTGATGCAACTAATTTTCTCTGCAGTAAACACTCCAAGAAACTCCAACAGGGAGGAATGGTTGTACTACCCAATATGAGCTGTCAGAAACCTTGTGGTAGCAGCAGGTGTGGAAGATATCCAGAATGTGCTAGTGAAGGGAGTTCCCAACTGCAGTACAATTACATTTAGCTTTTACTGAATTAGTGCTGTATGCTCTGCTTCTTGAGAGAGCTTTCATAGACTTCAGAGCTGACTGAAGGAATTTTCTTCCATGCACAGAAACGTTTCCATAGAGTGATAGCACTGCACAGCTGCTTGGATGCATTCATGAACGTGATGAACTTAAGTTTCCCCCAACTTCCTCTCCCTCCCTTTCCTATTCTTGAGCGTTGAAAAATACTGTCTCTAACCCATTCATTTTTCTTTGCTCGCCATATAAAATTATATTAGTGTTTAAAATTGGATTCTTTCTTTCCTCAAGCATACTTTATGTTCTTCTCTTTTTTTACATGGGGATGAGAAGTGAAATAATGTTCAAAATCTCTGTATTTGTTGCCAAACAGACCAGTTACTCTAAAAGAGTATTTGGAGCTGACTCTTTCAGCTAAGCATTCCAAGCAGATGTTAGGATTATTTTTTTCTATCGTATTAGGAAGTGAAAAGCTGCAGCTGTAATGCTGTAGAAACAATATATGCTCATTAATATTAAAGACAGGATTTCTGAGGTGTTTCACAGTGTTTGCAACACTTTCCATTTTAGATCAAGCTGGGTTTTTTCCTCCCACATAGTAAGCTGTAAATCCAGATAACATTATAACACACCTGGTGTGGACTTTGCAACTACTGTATAACACATTTTACCTAGCCTGAGGTTATCCTAGGTGATAGCAAAATTTAACTTTACCATTCAGTGGGCAGAGGGTGAGCAGACAATGACTGATTGATGCAGGTCTTGCATTTAGGGGCTCAGAGTGCTTGTGGATGTACTGGTGTCATAGCAGGGCACAAAGGATGGATGCTCCATGAAGATACCTAGGAGCAAGTTCCCCACTTAACATGGGCTCTGTGAATTTCTGCTCCTTTCAAATGTCTGTGTGGGCAGCTAGAATTGCCAGCTAAAATATGCAGGCTTCCTTCCTTTGCTGAAAACAGTTGTATTTGTTTTCATGTATTTATTCTTTTGAGACGTATCCTGGAGCTGAAGTTTCAAGCCAAAATGGGAGAAAAGGAATATATGAGCTGCTAACAGACTTCTAAAATATTTACTGTGGCTTGAGAATATTATCCTGTGTTGGAAAACTGTCCTAAGGCTCTTCTACCATTGAATGCAGTCAAGAGTTAATACCCAAAATAAACAAAAGCCAGATAGCAAAGCTAATTATTAGCTTACTGGGCACCAGAAGTTAAAGTTGGTGGATGCACCTCACAGAACTTCACTAACATGAATGTTCAGTGGTTTTACATCCCAGAACCACAGCCTGCTGCCTCATGATGTGTGCTCCCTCCCTGGTGAAATAGAAACAAAGAAATTGGAATTTTTGGGATTAATGATGCGTTGCTTTCATAAACCTGGATTATGTCTATGTTTGCATAAACAAGATTGTGCATTGATACTCATATGTAAAAATCAATATCAATATTCTGTATGGGATGCAAAATTATTTTGGACATTAGGAAACAATGGTGGATATCAGTGTGTAAGTTGCTGCTAAAATCCAGAGGGAAGTCTCATATCTCTTTTTATTTTTGGCTCAGAGGGACAAAAAAGAGATATGCAGTTTTGTTTGTTAGACTTCTTGGTGGTACATGTTAACATTTATTTTACAAATTCCTAAACCAAGGTCATTTTTATTGAATTTGTACTGAGATAAAATAACTCTGCAGGTTATTTGCTTTTTGACCTGAAATATACATTAATCACAGATGATCAATTTTTCTTTCTGAAAAATAAATTTCATAAGCTGCCCTCAGAATAGATGCTCCTGCCAAAGTCAATTCTGGCCTTAGTCTTTAATACACATGGAAAAAAAAAATAAATATCCCAATCCTGTAAATCACTGACTCAAACCATAACTACACAGTAACTTTCTTATGCTGTGAGTCCAAATTCTGGAGTGGAAGACGCTGTCTGTTTTCTGTGTAGAAACATGGATTCTGCAACAGAATAATTCCACAGATTAGAGCCTTTCTCTGACCACTGCACTTTTTGGGCCCAAAGATGCAATATGAGTAAAATACCAATCAACATAGGAAAAAAAAAAAAATAAAAGGGCCTGTTTTAAATTCTGTTATTCAAATTTTCTGCAAACCAGAGAGAATTAAACACCCATGTACAAGTATTAAGTATAGCTATCATGCTCTGCTTTTTTCCCTGAGAAATAAAGCATTACTCTATCAGCTATGGAATGAGTAATTGCTCGATGTAAATCACCTCAATTTGCTTCAGTTAAATTGTTTAGGTTTTAAATCAGGTATATTAAAAATATATATATATGTAGTCTTAAGAGTATTCTAGTAAAAGGTAATATAAAAATGTAAGGTAAAATAGTATACTGCTACTAGTTAATGCAGTTCTACTCTTTAGCTAAATTCTGGGCTGAAAGCAGAATTTTTGTTTTTAAGGCTTGCTGTGTGTGCTGAATCTTGAAAGCATCTGGAAATCACTTAATTTGAAATCAGGCTTATTTGCCCTCTGAAGAAAATACTGCCTTGGTTGTTGGTCGAGACAAATCTGAAGTTGAGTGACAGTACTCTATAACTTGCGAGTGAAGATTTCCAACTTCCTTGTTCACTTGTCATTTATTATAATAATAATTTAAAAAAAAAAAAAAGCACCAATGAAGGGCAGAATCTGATGGTGGGGCACACAGTGACTGATCTGATGTGGAGAAGAGGCCAGGACAGGACACTGCCTTCCTGAAACTGCCTGGTGGACATGGCAGTGACAAGTGCCAGCAGCTGTGAACATGGAAGTGTGCCAAGAGCACCAAATCAGGAGAAAGTCTGTTGGGGAAATTCCTTGCCTGAGTCCACTCCAAATGTCTCTGCACCAACCTCATGAGACACAAGCTATACCAGAGCCTCCTGGAAATGATTCTGAAGAAATATTGTTTGAGATGTGCAAGAGCACCAAGGAGTTTCATTTACCTACTGCTGTTGCTGTTCTTACTGGAGAGCGTTGCTGGACACCCTGTTTGATTTGTGAATAATCCCACGTCTCCCTAAGGCTGTCTGGAATGCCAGCTACTCGTCTCTCACAAATGAGAATATCCCATGTTTATATCCCCTGGGAAAGGTCTGGGATAGCAAGGTGTGATGGGAGCTGAGCAGAGCTGAGAAATCAGCATTAGCAGGGCAGAGAGTGATTTGTTGCTGAGCAGCAAGGCGAGGGGAAGATGCTGGTGGATGGAGCGTGAAGTGAAAAGGATTAGGAGTGCACAGTAAAAGGTGCAGAGCAACCTGGGAAGAAAGAAAGCCAGAAAGGGTTTCTTGACAGGGGGAGAATGGTCAGAAGTAGCTTTAGGCACTGTGAACAAAGAGATGTTCTGCTTGCTATGTGTGGGGATAAAACTATTGGTATTTCAGACACCCCCACCCACTGTAGTGCTTGTTCCTGGAAGTTGCTCATGTTGGTGAACTGGCATTGCAGTCCCTTCCTCTCCTGCTCCTGGGGCTTCAGGGTGGAGCTTGTGCCAGGGGGAGGTCAGAGTGCCTCAGCTTAGAACATCATTTTGGGGTCAGTGTTCGGCAGCAGCTTCTTGCTGGGGAGCGGGGAAACACCCAGGGAGGGGAGCAGAAGTGGTGTGGGGGATCTGCATGGCAGAGGCTGGTGTGAGCTTTGTGTGCTGGAGTGCATCAGAGCAGCAGGTTTGGGCTAGGGGGAACACAGGGACAGGTGAGATGAGAGAAGGGTTGAAAAAGTGAGGCTGAAATCTTGTTTTATGCATCAGGGGGTCATGGGGATGCTTTAAGCTCCTGATGAACAGGAACTTTGCTATTCAAAATGAAATTTAAAAGGAACTACCAGGAACAGCAATTGTTTAGGTAAAGGATGCAGCTTCCTGCTTTTGGAACAAGGGCTAAGACATGTTTTTGTGTTTTTACCACATTTCTGCAGCCTATGAACTTTCATTGTATCTATTTCCAAGACAAGTCTGTGAGATCCTTCTGTTTGGAGAGAAGCAGTAAACCAACACCTTCTGCTGTCTCAGCACTGCTTCTCTAAGGTTTTGGTGGGTTATGGGTGAAATATATCCAATTTGTATTCTCACGGAGCCCCAGAATGTGCAGTAGTGAATAATTTATTTTATTGCCATTTTATTTTTGCAGAATAGACATTTACTCTATCAACTAGAGAGCCTAGATTAAAAGTGGAAAGCAGAAAAATTCATTAAAGTGGATGTGTGATTACATGAGATTCAATCATTCTAATATACAGTTTAAATGTATTGACATTAAGAAAATTATTAAAAACTGGAGATAATACATAAGAAGATTTAATGAGTGTCGCAGGGATCCAGTCAGGAAAGCAGGGCATTCACTTTGTTGAGGAGAGATAAAGAGATTGGCCTTTTGCCTTGGTAGTATTCTACTCTGTGTCACAGTTTCCTATGTTTGAAGTTCCTGTTCTCTGGGCTGCTAGAGAGCAGGGAGTGTGATGTTCAAGTGAATGCACAGGATGGGGAGATACACCAGCACCACTCCACTTCAGCCCTCTCCCTTCTTACTCATGGAGCAGCGCTGAGTGCCATCGGGGATGAGACTTTCTCTCTCAGGGGAATCACAAGTGTGTAGCTAAACAGCAGCCAAAGAGACAGGAAAGCCATGGGGGTGCTGGCCTGGTAAGATTTTGCTGCTCACAGCTTCCCCTGCTGAAAGAACTTCCATTGCAGTAATGGTAAAGGAGGTCTTGAACAAATTTCTGTTCCTGAAACTCTTCCTTCCAAAGCAGAGATTGCTTGGAAGTACTGCAATACTGGAAATTTATACTAGTGCTGTGTGAAAAAAAAACCCACATTCTCCTTCCAAGGAGATTTCTCCTTCCTCTCTGGGGGTTTCTATTATCCCTTTGAAGTGCTGTAGTTGGTAGTTGGTAGCTAGATTTCTGTCCAGGTCATATGAGTTAGGTGGAAAAGTTGTTTTTGCAAAACATGATCAGTCATCTCAAAAGAAGAATAATAATTGCCTTCAGAAGAAGTAGGATTATAAAAGTCTTCTGGATTTGGGAGTAAGGCTCACCTTACATTCCCTGTAAGTCAATGGTAGGACTGAATCTGCTACTGCTGCATACACCAGTGTATGTGTACTTGTCTTCTGCCCCTGGAGTCCTACATACAAGTCCTACATAATTGCTCTAAGGCATGAAAAAGCTATAGGTAGATAATCTGGAGGAGTAAATTTTTTCTGAGTTATGGTATCCCAGAGAAAGCAACAAAAGAGCAAAGCTAATCTCTCCTTTTAACTCACACTGATTTGCAGAACAGAAAAGCTGTTGCAGAAGACCTCCCTGTGGATTTTTGTCACAGTTTTGCAATGGATCCTGGTGCTATGCATATACAGGTTTCCTTCTTTCTCTCCTATGTGAAATGTAGGCACAATATTTTGTCCCAACTTGCTTTGGTCTTGCACTTTTGCTTTTTTTTTTTCATTGAAGATTACGTTTGGCTCGTGATGTTGCTGACTGCTGCCCATTCTGGAAAGGTGTTCAGCTGGAAGAGCCTAATTCCCCATGTGTTGATGGCCACCATGACAACAGCCAGGCCAATCAGATTTACACCCAGGCCTGCTTTCACCTGCAAAAGCAAAATGCATCAGAGCAACTTAAGTGAAAACAGTTAACATAGGAAAAAAAGAAAAGTAGAAGGATCTATACTGACTGAGATATAGTGTGATAATTTATGTATAGTGATTTCTAGAGCCAAAAAACAGCACAAATGAGTATTATGTGTCAGGGTATATGTTGTGGGAGTTTTCAGGAGTGATGGTTACAAATGCCATCCATTGTGGACTTCTGAGTTTGTCACTTGAACTTTTCAATCTTCATAATCTCACACTTCTCATTCTCGGTGATCAGAATGGGGAGTTAAACTACAAAGAACAGGGTGATGCATGACTTCCTGTGGAGGTACGTGATGAATCTAATTTGTCATGCTCTCTTGTACTTGTCTTATCAGGTCAATGCAAAGGATTGCACACTCCTAAAGCTCTTTAGACCATTACATTAAAAAAAAAAAAAAAAAAAAAAAAAAAGATAAGACAGGTGTGCATCCCCCAGCAAATTTGTAGTTGTTCTTAACCTGACAGCTCTATTATATAAGAGCAGTGCAGACATCATTACTTAGTATTAGCACCGATATAATCTTTATTATTATACCAATACAATCATTATTATTATTATTGGATGGTGGATGTGGGGACTAGGTGTTGAAGTTGCATTAAGAGGATACAGCCAGTGTCAAGACTCACCATATCTTTGATCTGGCAGTGCCCATAACTGAAGACGATGGCGTTTGGAGGGTTACCCACTGGCAGCATCACCGCAAATGAGATGCACATGGTGACAGGAATCAGGGTGTACAAAGGGTTGATAAGCAGGGTTTCTGACTGGAAGAAGAGAGGGAGAGAGGTGTTTTACCTAATCAATAAAGGTCACTGCTGACAATTGGTATGAAAGGACCCTCTCTGTTTTCTGTGAATCATATCTGCCTAATTTCCAAACTTCAGTGTGAAAGTTTTTTTGGTCGATTGGGTTTTTTTAGAGCAATGACATAATTTTGAGCTGGTCATGCTCCAGGGATCTCTTTTGTGACACTTCACACCGAGAGAGGGTCGAATTTGCTACTATTAGGCCACCTTTGCTCTTTCTTCTACTTGTTCTCTGTGTCATTCTGTATTGTGTCTTCTGGGGCTTAACACTGACTACTGCTTCAGTCTTCATCTGAGAGAAATCACAACAGGCTAACATGAAGAATTCGCTTCTTCCAGTTGCTGAACATGCTGAGGCATTGTGTGATGTCCTCCTGTATAGTGTTCAAGAGAACAAGCTGTTCATGGTCCAAGCTTGCATGGTGAGAAGGCAGAGATGATGGAATATTCCTTAGAGTGGGCTAAAGAATGCTTCTTCTACTGCAGTTTCCAGTGGTGATAAAATTTTGCATTTTCATTTACATTGCTTTGGCCTGGTTTTATGTCAGAGGGAAAGGGGGAAAGGGTAAACAAGGCTACCATCATTTTGGGGAGGGGAGTGTCTCCAGGGTACTTTTGCCATCAAAAAAGAGAGTTTGCCTTAAGTTCACGCTACAAGTAGACTACTGTTCTAAATAATTTTTTAGGAGCGTCTCTGCACAGAGCAGAAGCAAATCTGAACTCCTAAACCACAGAAACACAATTAGTTCTTTTTGTCTGACTATACCTTCATGTTACCTCAGAGCTGTTCATATAGTGTGCTTTGGGACAATTCCATGAAATTATTATAACAGGGAAAGATGGTTAATGACCTACACTCTTGGTATGAAAAGCTTCACATTACATTAAAAAAAAAAAAAAAAAAATATCTGTAATTGCTATTCCAATGTAAAATGAAATTAGTTCTCTTTCTTCCATTTTTGTCAATAGCATCCTGGTTTTTTTCCTGCTCCTTACAAACATCTCTGCTTTCCATGTTGGAAGATAGTGTGCTTACCAGATCATTCCTTTGAACAATTTTAAATCTGAAATGACATTCAGCACTCCAGTCTTTTCTTACAAGCAGGGAACTGGTGACTACTAACTAATGAACAACACATTAAAAAAAACATTAATAAAAGTATCTCAAGCTTTATGCAAAATTCACCTCTCCTGTTGATTCCGTAGTCACCTTTTCTTGTACTTGGCATATGAATTCCTCAGTGCACTTGGTCTGAGGGGTATTATAAATTCCTTGGAGCTAAAATATGCTTTTGGCTTCCTAATTATATTATTTTTACTAGTTCCAAGGTTACAGAACAGTAGCTTGGGAAGCGATGCTGACTTTCATATGAACCAGTGCCAAGACCCTGACGTCCTAAAAAATTCCCACAAGCCTGTCAGGAAACAAGAGACTAAAAATGTCACTGTTTTAACTCACCATGCTGCATAAAATAGGCAGAAAGATGGTTATGGTTGCTGGATTACTAACAAACTCTGTTACCATGGACACCAAAATGCAAGCCAGCAGAGTTACAGCCCAGTAGGGAAGGCTGCTCAGGGAGAGCATTTGACGTCCAATCCATGTAGAGAGGCCAGAGGTCTGGGGAAAGGACAGAAGCACAAGAGTTACTAAATACTTTGTATGTTTATATAACAGATTCTTCTCTCTGTGGCAGTTTGCATCAAAGAATCCCACCAGCAAATAAACAAAGTTTAGGTCAATGCTTTCTGTATTTCCTTTTGCTCAGTAAATTAGATTTCACTGCAGAGTTTAATAAATAGCTAGAAGGAGATGTGTTGAGTGCAGGGAGTAGCTGCCTACTATGCTGTCACAGTTTAGCATAGTTTGGTTTTTTTAGTTAAAGAGAAAATCTACCAGTCACGGAAGTGATTCTTTTGCAAGAAGCTGACAGCTTCCTCCACACCCAACAAAACCCATACATATGTTATGTACAAACTTGTAAGTATCCACAACATGAATCCAAACTGGCGACCATACAAAGGAATCAAAAAGCAGGTTGATACTATTTTTAGAAAGGAGGATTAAAAAAAAAATATCTGCATCAGTACCTTGCATCCAGCTGCTAAGGCATAACCTCCTCCAACCAACACTACAATCTCCCAGGGCATAGTCTTCTGGAAGTCCTTCCAGGTAATGATGGGCTCCAGTGTGTTAATATCTGTTGCCTTTTCACCATCTCCTATTTCAAATAAAGAGAGTGGGTGACCAGTATTATACTGCCCTTTTTGCAAAGATCTTCACATTTTTTCACAAGAATAGAAGTGGTTTGAATATACATGGGAGTTATCTTCAGAACCACCTGAGAGAGAGGGGCAAAGAGGCAGTCCACAGCCTGTTTCTCCAGATAGCCTGACCTGAGAAAATGCAGTGTATTAATTCCAAACAGGGAGCCCTGGTGGTGTAGTGGTTAAGCACATGGCATAGCAATTGCCAGGGCCCAGGTTCGATCCTGGCCAGGCTGCTCCCCGGGCAGGCAGAGCTCGTTAGCCCTGCAAGGGGGCAATCTGCCTACGCCCTGAGGAGGACCTCACTGCCACTGTCCAGAATCGCTTTGGCCCGGCAGATTGAACCTCGGGATTAAAGGGTGGGCTCAGATCTGCGCACCCTGTGTCTCACCTAAAAAATCCAGTGCGCAGGCTGGGAGGTCTGAAAAGAAAAAGAGGCCTCCCCCGGATCTTCGTACGCGAAGGCTGGCCAGCAAAAAAAATTCCAAACATCCTGACTTTCCCTTGGCTGCTCTGTTGATGTAAATAGCTGTAAACCCCTGTGTTTTCATGTTACAGCTTTCTGAGGGACTGTGTTCTGTGTTGTGATATGCGTGTGCATGTATCTGTAGGCTACAGAGGTGGTGTTACAATGGGATTATATTATCAGAAAAGGGCTATGAAGTAGGCCATGATGCTTGATAAAGTGCATTTAGGTCCCTAGATTTTATCTGAGGACATTAGGTTTTTTAGAGCCTGAGTATTTTCTTGAAGGAGGAGTTAGGGAGAGTAATATTTTCCTAAAACCTGTACAATATATGACAGTATAAAAATACTTGTTTATATACATTTATAATCTCTATATGAGACAGTGCAGACAATTCTACTTTCATACAGCACAGCTGAAAGCCTGGCATGGCAAACTGATCAAACCACTGAGTGCTACCTGAATACAAATGTGAAATAATCTCATTATCAAGGAGACTGTGAGAGAAGCATTGCACAAAATTGGAACATTGTCTGGCATTTTATGACCCCTTTTATGTTTATCTTAGGACATTGTGGTGATTTTCACTGTATAAGTGATGACTAATTTTTTTACTTGGGTTTATCTTCAGCTGATTTTGCATTATAGTTCTTTAATACGGGACTCCATCTGAACCTTTCCTAAGTTCAGTCCTAAATGTTAATAACAGTGAAGAGGTGACAGTCTCAGATTCAAGACCTGTTTTTCATCCTCTGAATGAGAGGATATGAATCTGATGTAGGAAGGGCTGGTGTCAGAGGAGAAACTGAACCCCAACTTACCAACATAAAAGGCTCTTCTTGGAACTTTTTACAGAAAAACAATGTAAATTATTAGACACAGGAAAATGTACCAGCTCTCTTTCTTGCTGCATCCTCCTTACCTGTTTTCCTTTTCCCAAAACATGGCTTTTTTGCTGGAATCAGGAAAAGGAGAAACCCAAGAAATACAGAGACAGTGGCATCGGTCCGGTAACCTTTCCTAGGAAAGAAGCAGTGAGGTTTTCATAAAAACACATTAACGGAAACATTTGCAAACCACATACATAACTCCAAGCACATTTCTGCAGGTGCAGTTGTATTTACACATCTGAAGTCATATTAACAGCCCTCTAGAAAAATCCTGCACATCAAGGATACAAATTGGATTTTTTTCCCTTTTATTAAACTGACTCTGGTAGCCAACTTCAATCATTGCTCAATAATTTTTAACATTCTCATTGAAAAAAAATCCCTTTAGGTTTACAAATCTATTAACTTGGAAGTACAGAAAAATAGTGTGTTTACTAGAAGTAAGAAACAGTAAACACATTCTGGGGAAAAGCCAAACCCAAGTGATTATTTAGAAATGAACTCTAGATTGATTTTAAATTAAATGTTTAAAACTCTTCCTGTAAAAGTATTTTGAGGAGTGCCAAACTCCAGTGATCATCAGAAAATCACAGTATTAGGAATTGTTTTTCTGTCAAAATTGGAAGGAAAAATTAATTTTATACAGTATCAACATAAAGAAAACTTACACTCAAATAATTTTTCTTTGATGTGCAAAGAATATAATCATTAATCCCATTAATGCAATTTGTTTCAATATTATTTAAAATAAAAGAAAAATTATTTGCTTCAGTCACCATTCTCAGCAATATTTGATTGAATGGACATTTTCTTGATAAAACACTTTTTGTCAAAAAAAATAATTTCAATTATAGTTGCAATATATTCTGGTGACAACTCTTCTATGAATGCACTAAAATGTTTTAAGCTCAAAACCTGACCCTCCTATTCTTTTGCGTTTGAGATGGTTCAATTTACTTTCTCTAATTAACTCATTTTGAATAATCAGTAAGAATGGAATTTGTCACTATATGAACAAAGAAAAATTTTATAAGAAAAAATCCTAATTTTTGAATAAAGACTCCATTTTTCATCGCTTTATTAAATGTGGCTGATGATGTCTTAGGGGAAAAAAAGGATTGTAGAAAGTCATAAGAAGCAAAATGGTATTCCTGTGCAACTGTTTAGGGAATTTTACTCACTTCTCAAAAAAAGATGACCATCCTGGGACAAAGCCAGGCTCACGAGTGAACCAAAGCAAGGTCATCAGGATGAAGAAGAATCCAGTCACCATCTCAGGATAGCTAGAAACAAACAGAGAAAGATAGGATTTAATTCCAAGGTCAGACCGAAAACTCAAAAGCAATTTCCAGAAGAAGTAAGAAAGTGGAAATTGGCTTCAAATAAGGATAAAGAACATATGAAAAATAGCAAGGAAGATTAGTTTGAATTAAAGAATTTTGGATTTGGCTCCCAGCTGGGAATCATCTAAATCCAGTGAAAAATAGGCTAAAAATATCCATCTGTATTTGCAATTCAATCATTCATGGGCAAGACCTGAAGGGAAAGTATTTCTAAATGCTTGTTTTGTATTTGCATTATTATCTGATTAAATGAGTTAACAAGGTGAAGCTCATATTAGCATTCCACTGTAAACACATTCTCTTGCATTTTTTAGAAGGGTAGAAAGCCTAAGAGCAAATGACAATGTAAATTAGCACAGATGGTGCACGCAAGGTGACTTGAGGATACTTGAGGTGACTTGAGGATTTTTAATTTAGCATAGATTTAAATTAAGAATGATTTCATATTTAGGCACAGCCTGAACAACAGTCTCCTTTCAAAGTTTTTCGTATTCAGGCAGTCGATCTGTCAACATTTCGGTTGAACAGCACAAAAATGTTCTGTGAAGAAGGAATTCTCTGGCATATCAGCCCTTTTGAAAATTAAAATCTCGCCAAATAATCTTTTCAAGAGACATTTTTTGCCATCGTGTGTAAAGGTTATGGGCAACTGGGAGGGCTGGACAACTCGTGGCACTGGAAAAAGTTTTTGTTGAACTTGTATCCACTAAAATAAGTGTGTGCCTGAATCAGGAACAGAGTCCTTTAGAGTTCAAAGACAAACCTTGACCCAGATGACCTTTGAACCCTGGAATAAACATGAATCTTTCCTTTCTCTTTCTTTTTCCTCAGAAATAAATAAATGAGTTACATGTTGATACTCATGCCTGTAAAAAAATCTTTGATTTTAGTTCATTTTTGCACTTTGTTCTATTTCTATCCTGGAAGCGAGGACAAAGAGCTCACAGTTTTACAATAAGCTACATGAGCCAAAGACAACATGCAGGGCAATATGAGACAATGTTTCTGCATAGAGAGGCAAATTCCCAAGGAAGGCAGGTCTGGTTTACCTAACATTTCCCAGTTTCTTATATTCCTCTTGAATTCTTCTCTCTGACATTTCTTCCCGTTTGGTCTTCTTCTTCTTGCTCACAGAACAGGTCTCTTTAAAACTGAGATACCATGATAAAATTAGGCAAGGGCATAAAGTGGGGGGAAAAAAGTAATTAAAAAAACCCCTGCAATGAGGTAGACTGAAAATTCTGGTATCAGGGACTGTTGGGACAAGATGTGCCTGGGGCAAGGCCTGACAGCAACGGGAAAGGAAATTACTGTGTGTGATATTTGACTAATCTGGTTTCAAGTTCTTTTAAGACTCAATTCTAGTCATAGTTGGAAGGTCCCCAGGGTGCTCTGACTAGTACTGATTGGTATCACTGAGCCATCTTGAGCCATGGCTGGGCTCCCTCTGCGTAGGCCTCCTCAAAGAGCTGCCAGAAACTTCCAAAATCTATGGATAGTTTCTATCATCACATGGGAAGATTGTGACAGAGGTCAGCTATCAATAGAAATTTTTAATGGGCTAACTATGCTTTCCAGTTGGATCCAGGTTATCCAACATATTTGGGCTCTGGCTTTTGAGACCATATTTTACTTGTATATTCAGGATTCACAGTAAATAATGAGGGAAAGATGTGCTTGGGATGCCATTAGCTGCCACGACCTGTCTGCTTCTGCTTATACTGTTATAATAACAGCTGTTTCTGAACCAGGCCCAGCCAGAAAAGCACCATATTGCCTCTGCCACAGAGGCCAGGGGAGTCAGCCTGGGGTTTTGTCCAGGTTAAAAATGCCTGTACTTCTGCCAGGGACATGAAAACACGAGCACATTTTCTAGCTGGATATATTCATCCTGCTATATATTCTTACGAATGTTAAGTGAAGCCCTTAGTTTGCCTTCATTCTGAAAGAAAGCATGGACATTCTTAATTGAAATTAGGATGCTTTCAAGCTCACTTCAACCCCCTCCTTTTCTTTTTTTCAGAAGTGTTACTTTGCTGTGCTTTGAGCCACAGATCCCTGCTTTTTCCCTCCAGCTGTACCCTCTGCCACACCGAGGGGTGAGGGGATCCGAGCCAGTCTAAAAGAGGGAGCAGCAGTGACTGAAGTACCATGGCAGAACAACTTTTATAGTTCTTTTAGGTGCCTTTATGGTTCCTGGTATTTTAATATCTCATTTGGTACCTCACTAGACACCCAAGCTGTAACACTGGCCAAACCACAGACTGCAATCTCCCTCAATGTATTTGCTTAAGGCCAGACTCTCTAATCGTTTTGCATTGCTTAAGATCCAGACAGCCCTGTCTGGTCAACAAAAGGATGTAACCAGAGTTTTCATTTCACATGGGCAAATACATAACATTCTTTTAGCTCAATTAGCACTGTCTTTCACCGATAGGTATTTTAAATTTCCTTGCAAACCTTGCTGTTAGTTTTCAGTAAAATCCACCAGCAGGAAAAGGCTGGAAGAGAAGAGCTGTATGGTTTATAAGGGTGAGTTCTGTGGTAACAATTCCACCCTTAGCTTTGCTTTGCTGTCAAAGATCCTCTGATAGGTTCATTTTCTTTTGCCTTTGACCTGGTCTAGGGTCTTAAAGCCTGAAATGCTGCTCCAGCTAAGCCCAGTAAGAACAGACTGATGACACAGGGCTTCCTGGGGAAATAACATTATGGGATTACATTAAACATTTATACACAAGGATTAGGCAGCTGTTTCAACATGTTCTCAGTGTTTCCAGGCTCAGGAGGATGTGAAGGCAGGGTATTGAAGCCCAGCTCCTAACATAATATGTTCTTTTATGAACTGCAGTGAATAGAAGTCAGAGATTAAGGAGGCTTGGAATCAACTAGTACTTCTCAAAAAGTCAATAATGCTTCAGTCTCTGGTATTATTTAGAACAACATTAATCAGCATGAAGTCTTAGATGCGATGTGGAATTTCAATTTTATTTTTTTTGTTAAACCAAATTAATTGAGGGTCATGTTAGGGCCTGTTTCTTCTCAAGACTAAAAGAAAAGTGGTGGAGGGAATTTATATTAGCCTTTTAATTTGGAACTAAAAGACTCAGTGACTCACTGAGAGGGGCATGGAGCCATTCACCTCTAAATTACTTCTTCAAATCTAGTCAAGGTCAGCAGCAAGCAGAAGTCATTGTCAATTTATTCATTGTCCTGGGTGAAATAGTGATGCCAGTTCAGTTTACCGTTAAGAGTAAACTAAATCAAATTAAGGCCAATTTAATTCTGAGTAAATGTATCTGCATCACAATGTAATGCAGATTGACTAACCCACTCTAAATGCACACATTTAGGCAGTTTTCATTAACTTGGTAAAGACAATATGTGGTACAATAAACTAGAAGACTCAGAACTTTTTTTATATTGGGGCTTAGGGACTTACTGGTGTTAAATGTATTTGTCTCAGGCTGTGAGTCCTTTCCACTTTAAAGAGTGGAAATATACATGGAGTCTATTTGTCTTTAATTTTAACTGGTCTTACATTAATTTCATTGAGCTGGAGGCAGATCTGAAAAGTAACTTGTTCACTTGCAGTTATTTTTCTATTCATCTTTTAAACTGTGCATTTCCAAAAGGACTAATAACAAGATTTTTGGTCCTCATTGTCGTAACGGTGAAAAAAGCCCAAAGCAGTTGAGTGCGTAGTAAGGATTTCTATCAGCAATACCTGGGCACTTCAATCTCAAGCAGCAATACTCTATACTGCTGCCTATGCAGGGCAGAAGAGCAGTGAGATTTCCGCTGGTAATTGTTCTGGCAAGAAGAAGGAAATTGTGCCTTAAATTCTGTCATCTGCCAGTCAAAACATCTTTATGAGACACATTTGGGAGGAGCCTCATATGCCCTTTGTAATCCACATATCTTGAACAACCTTCACTCACTTGCAGCCCAAGAACAGCCAGTGCAGCCAGAACCAAGTCAGCACCAACATGATGAGTGAGATGGGGAAACTGAACAGAAACCAGGTTCCAAAATTCACCACTTCAGCTTTTGGGTACTGGCTGTAAAGTATAAAAGAGGATGCATGAGAAGTTGGAACAGTAAAGGGACAGGGACCCCCAACAGTCATAGCTGCACACACATTATAGGCATATATATCTGTCAAGGCATGAGAGAAAAATCCCATCAGTTTGCATCTGCAACAGCTGCATTACCTATGCAGAGTGAAACCAACAGACAAACAGTACAGCTCTCCAAACCTTTAACACCAGATGGGCTGGATTGTCTGGCCAGCTTCAAAAACACTTGGAGATGCCAGGGGGGAAACTCCATCCCTACCTGTGGTTTATATTAAGGCTTCTTTTAGAGTTGTCAGACTTCAGAATGATTTCATCCAGAATCTCTTTGTGTGTCTTCTCATGGGCCCCACAAATAATGACTGCACTCTGCTGAGGAAAGACAAAGATGTTGGATGCAACAACATCTTGCTTTTGATGCAACTGTCATAAAAGCAAGATCTTGGAAAATTCTGTGAAATCCAAATCCTTGGATTAAGCATGACTTCTGAAGTTAGTCTTCTTTGCTACCACCATTTAGGAGAGAGAAATGAGGAGTATCAAGGCAGTAGTGGCAGCAGTAGATGGTCAGAATCAGGTCTGAGCTTGGATGCATATCTCTGCATCAGGAGAAGTACTGCCAGTCTTCTGACAGAAAAACATTCATGTTTGTGACACTGAATCATTCATGTCTTTGAAAGCCCTGGGCCTATGATAAAGGAAATACTTAGCTGATCAGAGAGCTGCTTCCCATCTTCTCTGAAGCAGATGAGTAAGGCCAGTAATCTAAGTTGGGGGGGTTTTTTTGCACTACACGTTGAGCAGCTGATTTTATGACATTTCTTCTTCTGTGAGCATTTCTTTGTTTTCTTTGTTATGCCTTCACGGCTTTAGCATTTACTTTCCCAGAGTGCCTGCTGCCTTCATGATAATCAGTATGTCAAATCAAAACAAGTTGCTGGAGAAACTTAAATGTTACCACATGGTGAGGAGTTTTTAGTTTGCATGGGAGAAAGACATGGATATGCATTATCTTTCAAACATTAACCATCAGTAATAACATTAGAGTGGAGGAAAAAGCAAGTTTTCCTTCAGAGAGACTGTCTTACTATGGTTCCTTGAGGTAGGGAAATGACCCACAAGGATGACAGTGTCTCACCCAGCATTGTCACAAACTTGCAGTGTCACTTACTTGTTGAAGTGCTCGAGGAATATGAGGCTGGTGGAGGTGCCTATGATGGTGGTCAGCCCGCCGATGGTTGCTGCGTAGGAGATGCTCAGGGAGAGGCACTTGCAGACCATGTGGTCATGTCTGCTCTGGTAGCGGTGCCTGGGGCTCAGGCCGAGGTCGGAGGGCTCAGGAGGCAGCACCAGGATCTGAGCCTGTGAGGGGACACATTCACAAGGAAAGCAGGTGATCAGAACACCAGCCCAGCTTGCTCTAATGCCAGAGTTATATGGGGCCCAGAGAAGCAATGGGTTTGCGTAAGAGAGGGCAGGTTTTTCTTCACAGGGATTAAATGGGATCAGTCCCAGAAACCTGGCCAGGGGTCTAAAATTGCCTGGTCTGTGACAGAAATTTAGGAGAAGCAGTGATGCCAGAATGATGTTTTTGCTTTTTCTTTTATACCCCTCTTACATACTCTTTTACAGTTTTATGTATTCTTAGTGCTTTTAGCCTACATACTTGTAATTTCCCAAGTCTGATAACTCAGCTGAGACCCACTGCACTATTAACCCAGAAGACCAAACAGTCTAAAAGCCCCAGACACCAAGGTCCTCTCCAAAACATATTTTTGTAAACTAAGATATATAGGCCCATCCAGGGGGAAGGTTCCTCAGAATGAGGGATTCACTTGAGCCTTTCACTGGGGAATCTTTGATAAATATGCTAATTTTTGCAAGGCCTATAATTGTGTGTGTTTTGGTGTGACAGGGTGCATGCATTTTTGGGGCATTCCACCTGGACAAAGCGCTGTACACCAGGATCCTGAAATAAATACCAAGGTAAAAACCCCTTTTCCCATAAACCGTGTTTTGGTTTTATTTTAAGACCAGGGAAAGGCATCAGACTTCTAGCTGAGGTTTGGGCCAGCTCCAGGTCTGACTGGAGGAATCCATAATCCTTGAGGTTTAGAAGCAGCCACCTTGATGAACTTTTCACACTTAAACTGGCTCAGGGCCTCTAATTAGGGACAGAGTTCTGGGGATCTCAAAATGTCATGGAAAAGGCTGGGCAAGGGGAATATGGAAGGATAAGATGCCAGAAAATTTTGCTCCAAAAGAAACTTTCTTAAGTGACAGGTAACTGTCTATAAATCAAGTCCTTGTAGTGGGAAAAAAAGCTACAGTACTTCAAGGCACTTCACATGCAACCTGTAGTTTAGAAACGAGAAAAAAAGGCAGAAAGTGGTTCAGATAGGTTTGTTAGATTTACTAATTTGTATTTTGATTTATTTTTGCAATGTGAACAAAAATTTGTGTGTTGGTTTCAGCCTGTTCTTTCGTGGACATAAACTTAAGCCGCTAGGATACTACAAATTCATCATCCAAACAGCAAACAACTTTTTGGATCCACTCAAGAGAAGTAGAAATACTAGAATGAATTGATTTAATGGAGGATTTTGAGAAGATTGAGATATTTTTGGGATATTTTGGAAGACCAGAAGGAAGTGGATAAAGACTTCCTGCCAACATGGCTGAACAGATTAATGGCCCTAACAGAAAATGCCTGCTGCTTTTTTCTTTCTGAGAAGGATTTTGTGTGCCAGGGGTTGTTGTTTTTGAGTTGGGCTATTTTACAAGGAGGATTTGCAGAAACAAAGTGGCTATTACAGTCAAATAAAAAAGGAAACTCGTGATCACATTACTGAATATAAAATTAAATTAATTGTCCCAGCCACTGGAGAAGGGTCTTCTGAACATAGCTGAGCTGGTTGCATCTAAATGGGACCAAGAACTAGCAAAGAGCCAAGCCATGGCTGTGTTGAGATGTTGGAAAACGATTAATTCAAGGAACAAATATGGAACAGTGGTAAGCAGGTGGTATTCACATATATCTTTTTCCTCACCCCCAGGCCTAGCATTTCCTTACCTGAGGTAGATGCTGCCCATTGCTCGTAGAATTCATTGTCCCAATAGGGTTGGCTATCATGTGCACACCATTCATACTCTACAAGGAGGAAATTGCCTTTGGATTAGCCTTTATTATCTTCCTAGGAGCACTTAGAATAGAATTAGTGATGCTTTGTAAAGGCAATAGGTAGCAGGCTTTGGGGACAAACAAGGAAAAAGAAAAAAAGGTTCCAAAACTACAAGAAAGTCCAGCCTACTAAAGATCAGCTGTTAATTTTACACTGGGGAAAAAAAAAAGGTTTAAACCGCCCACTTTTTTATTTTAAAGTGATTTTTATGTCAGATTATAATGAGATGAGGTCTTCTTCCTCTGTCATGCAGGAGAATCTAAGAGGTCCCTTGAGCCTGTGACTTAGTGATATGTGCAGGCTGCTGTAGCAACTGAGAAGTCTCAGCTGCAGAAGCTCCCAATATCCAAGCAATAAAAGATCATATCCATGTGATATCATCCATATTCCAAAAGAATTTGCTGCAAACCATACGGAATTGTCAGTTTGCCTACTAGATCTCAGGACCTCCAACAAGAAGTACTACAAACATATATCATTTTGTAATTATGTTGTTGTTGTTATGGAGCTAATGTTCCCCAGGTGATTTGTGCAAGCAGGCTGACAGGTTAAATACAAAGCAGGACATTCTGCAATATATATTTTCTGCCAATGGCCACCAAACATTTGGAATAAAAGGAACAGCAGGTTTTTTCAGAGCTGTGTGCATTTTGCTCTGCTGGTTCCTGCATTAGAAGACAGCATAGCTCAGGAGATACCACCTATGACAATACCTTTGAGTGCATCAAGGAGCTGAAGTCAGTAGTAGTAGCACTAAAAACAAAGAAAGGAAAATATACTTTAAAAATGCCTGTTCACCCAGCTCCTGCAAAAGGCACACATCGTGGGTGGGAGGGGCAACATCTGCAGGAGAATTAGTGCCTGCTGAAATGCTGAATGCCATTTATTTGTACCTCTTATGTGGGCTCTTGGCCAAACAATAAAAGTCATTATTATGTTTCATAGTTCTGTCTCTAGCTGTGTAACATTGGGGTTCCACCTTCATGCAAAAAAAAAAAATTGTTTCTTGTTAGTATTTTTTCCCATTATAGGAGAGGATTCCATTCCCTGTGGAGTGAATCACCAGGCAATCCAGCACCACTGCTGCCTGTTCTAGTCAAGCTCCTCCTCTGCCTACTTTTCCAATGCTGTTTCTGAGTACCTACCTGTACCACATTAAAGCCTTCCCTAAAACCTGTCCTGTGTGACATGTGGATCCTGAAAACAATCCACTGAATTTATTTCCAGAAGATGTGCTTCTTTTCCTGCCAAATTCCAAGCTCTTTTTCAAGTAATCCTATTTTAATAATAGTTCTGTATGAAATATCCCACACATACTCTTCAATAGGGTTTAAAGGGATTAATGGCACAATGCCAAACTGAAGATTTGATTCTATTGCATAGAAAATATGGTTGGGTTAGAAAAAGATATCAGAGGGAATATTGGAGAACCCAATTAGTTTCTACGCTAATGAGAAAACTATTTAGATCTTGCAAATTAACTTAAAGTCATCAACCTGTACTGTTTGAATTATAGTATTTGTTTTAAAGTAAATTAGAATTTAAAGTAAAAGAAACTTGTTTCTCTTTTATTTTGAACAGTTGTGAACAATACAGAAGGAGCTCAAAAAGGGACTCTGCAATTTGTTCTCACACTTTATAAGATGCTCCTCAAAATTGGCCTATAATAAATTTTTAGGACATTAGCTTTGTATCCTGTCTTGTATATCTTGAATTGATGGTTAATTAGATAATTTGACAAAGAAATTAGTCCTTTACTTGATTTACCCTTTCCCCTTACTAGATTCTACCCCAAATAGAGACCTGGTTGAAACTGTTAGTGTTTCAAACCTCTGAAGAAATTTGTCTATATTTCAAGAAATCTTTTACAAATTTTGTGGGGGAGGAGGGAGGTTTTTTTGTGGGTTCTGTCTCTCACCATGTCCCCCCACCCTCCACTCTCATCTCCCTCTCAAATGCAGGCAGCTCAGACTTTCTTCAGGAATTCTCTGTAAGTGATTTCCCTCTGGATATGCCCTGTGGGTAATCCATGCTCTACTTGGATCCTCTCCATCACTGTTGCTTCAGGGCAACAGAAATAAAAATCTGTGGACAGCACTTTCTCACACAGCACAAACACAGACTTCAAAAGAGCTTTCAAACCCCTGTATTTTCCTTCTCCCTAAAATACCCAGAGTGCTTTAAAATAAATGAATACTGTGAAGTTTTAGCGAGATCCAGACCATTGCATTAATCCCATTTATCATGTAAGCCTTCCCTCTGAGTCGCATGTGAAACATTCACTCGTAAGAATCTGCTTGCCCTTCCTGGCTCTACTCCTGGGTTCATCTCATTGCAACCTGTGTAGGGCTCAAATGTCCAGTCCTGATGAACAGGGCTCATTCTTACTCCTCATTGATGAAGATAAGCTCCAGTGAAGGCTGGCCATGCTTTTCACCGAGACCTGCAACGAAGAACAGAGAGCAGCCCTTGGGGTGAGAACGGAGCTGAGCCCCCAGGTCACAGCACTGGGCCTGGAGAAGCTGCTGCAAACAAAAGCTTGTCCAAACAAGTCTTAGGTGCTCTCTTTATGCAGTATTTTATTATTCGGTATTGTACTGATCATGTGCATCTGGCAATTAAAAAACTATGATACCTACATATAATAGACAAGGTTGGATGAAATAATTTTCAGCCTGGTAACTGTAAAGTGAAAGAAAAGAGAGATCCTTTTCTCCCTAAACCTTTTCCTTCTGGGAAGGAATGAACAAAATGAACCTTAGAGCTCTTATCAATTTTTTATTATGGGATTGTCGAGAGAAAACTTCTGAGCCTCTACTAAATTTCCTGGACTTTATTCTCAGAGGTTTTTTCCAACTCTGCAAAATCCTGTGAGCCAAAAGTTTATGACACATAGCTACAGCAGATGCCCTAATTCAGTATAGTTTCCTAAGTCCTATTCTTCCATCAGTTATTGAAATTTTCTTTCCTTTTTTGAAAGGAATATCAAAGTACAAAAGAAAGAGTACATATCAGATCTTTTGGCAGTATCAGTCAGACAGATCTGGCCTCGATAGAATTTGAATAATATTTATCAGCAAGTCTGGTCACTGATAAACAAATGAGGAAAGTGAGCAATACTGACAAATACCTATTGGCTTGTTCTCTTCAGCAATGGTGCTGCCTGCAGTCGTGATGCCCTCGCACTCCTCCTCAGCATTCACCAGCTCCCAGAGCACTGCCTCCACGATTGGCATCACCATGGCAGTGGTGGAGGTGTTGGAAAGCCACATGGAGAGCACCGTGGTGCAGCACATAAAGCACAGGAGCAACCTGGAGCGCAGCACAGGAAAATACGAGGAGTCGCAGGTGGAAGAAAAAGGAGAGGAAAATTTGTGAGCTTTAAAACTCTCAAAGGAAAGATGGGCACGAAAAATGCCCCAAAACAAGGTGGATTTTGCCCATGGGTGGGAAGATTAGAGAGGTTTCAAGCTGCTGCTGTCAGGCTCAAACCACCCCCAAGCCAAAGGTTCACTCACATGCCTGGCTTGGCTCCAGCCATCATCACCATGCGCAGGGCAATTCGCTTGTGGAGATTCCACTTTTCCACAGAAGCTGCCACACAGATCACACCCATGAGGAGCAAAGTCGTGTTCTTGAAATATTCGGCAGCCACCTGCATGAAGGTCCACAGGAAGTAGTCAGTTAAAAAAGCAGTGCTACACAGAAAGCATGCTGAATGAGAAGAAATATAGCATTGGGCATTTTTGCTCCCTGGAGTAAGAATGACAGGGAGCTGGAGAAAATGAAGAATTCATAAATCAAAATATTCTCTTTAATCTCTTTCTTGTTGTGTTTACAAAAAAGGCTCTATATCCTATTGTTTACAGGCTTCTCAGTTTTGAAGAGATCAAGAGAAATGTTATTTTTTTGAGCAGGATGTTCAGTGCCTGCAGTAAATCAGTCATACTCAACTAGGCTCAGATGGAAACAAGCACAGGCAGAACTGCACTGAAGGCAACTTATTCATGTGATTCATATCAGTCAGAATTCTGGAGATAATGCTGTCTATCTTGCTTATATTTTTTCTGTCTTGTTCAGCTTTTGGGCAAAATGTGGCATCCTTAGAAGCTACAGCATCAGAAAAGAAGTTCTTTGGGACTTGCTCTTTGAATACAATAAAAAAAAAGGTTAGTATTTTGCTGCAGTGATCCACAAACCCTGTGCCAAAACTTTTCACATTGTAAATCCATTTCCATTTTACCAGGAAAATAGGGAAAATTTCAAGAACTTTAATTTAAAGACAATGAGCAAAACTGATAACTGGCTCAGGAAAATGTTCAGAGACCAGCTCCAAAGCAAGAATCACAGATGTAGGTCTTGCTAAAATATGAGAAAGTATTCTGTGAAGCAACTGCAAAAATGACAAACTAAGAAAACCATAAAATTCTTACACAAACACACACACATACTTCTGTAAAAACAAATAAAATGGGAGAAAATAAAAGCTACAAACAGATACTTGGAGTCAAAATTTTTCATTTAATTTTTATGTAATCCTTCCTGGGCTTTTGCTGGAATAGTTTTTAAAAAGCATAATTTTTTCTGTTTAAAACTATTTCTCTAACCAAATATAGGTGTTAGCTTTTAAAAACAATTAAGACCAGAGGAAGCAATAGTTTTTCCTCAGTTATACAGATGTTTCTCCATAAAATGCAAGAATGACACTAATGTTATTTTGTGAAATCTTCAACAAGTTATATATTTAATGACATTTCTTTAATAAATCCCTATGGTGACCTAAAGAGGCTTGGGCATCACAGTTGTGTTCCAGAACTTTTAAATATCCCTTTTTTGGCTTTCTTCCACTGGCTTCTTTCTCATTAACTTTCTTTATTTTCCTGCTACCTTTTCAAAAAATAATGAGGTGAATGAAGGAAACCCATCAAGCCAGCAGCCTGAAGAATCTGGGTTTTTTTTTCCTTTATTCATTTTGCAGCCTTTTTGGAGAAATAAGTGAATGCTAATAGTCTTATTAACACCAGCATACATATATATGACAAACTGGTTCATGTTCTTAAGCCCCTGTGAGTAATTTTTATCTTAAATAGCAGTAATTTTCTAGGCAAGAGTCACTCCAGAACATCAGGTTGGAAATGCTGCAACATCATCAGAGTTGTTTATTTTTGAATGCAGGGATTTATTTCTGTTCCTAAAGCAAATAATATATTCTTTGCAGTAGTCTTACTGTCACTTTATTTGATATTATGTTGAATTTCTCTCAGGCTGCCATTAAATTTTCCTCCTTCAATGTGCTGCCAAATTTTTAATGAAAATGCCCAACTACTCTACTTTTATGTTAGGAAAAAAAGATTCTGAAAATAAGGCATTGTGTTTGTATGAAAATGTATCTCATTTCATTACAAAACTTGGGAGAATAAGCAGTCATAAAACTCTTGACTCATGGTTGTCTCTATCCATTTATGGGTATTCCCAGGGCTAGATTGTGAGAGAAATCTAACAATTTTATGTTTGCTACATATTCCTCTGCATTCTTATCTGTATTACTTGTCCTTAAATCCAGTGTGCTGTCCCCTCATTCCCAAAAAAAGGGATAGAAAAAAGGAGGGGGAAAAAGTTGTAGACAAAATAAAATAAATTCTTGGCATAGAATGAAAGAAATTAACATTCAAAAAACCTCAAGTAAGCAAATTCAGGACTGATGAGACAGGCTTTTTTGTACACATATTTATTTGCCTGAGAACTCATGGCTACAATGCGGCACTGGGTTACAGCTTTGAAAAAGGACTGGACATTCACCTGGATAACAAAATTATCTAGTCTTTTACAGTAAATGGTAACTGGTTTTAGCATATGTAGCCTCTTGCCTTAAATGACATCCATAATAAATACAATTGGAAGGAAAATTTCCAGCGTCCCATAGCTGCTGTTTACATGGATTTGAGGAGGGGAAAGGTGGGATCCTATGGAGCAATAGGTTGTGATGCAGCAGTGGAAAGGATGGACATTCCCCCTGGCTGATGTAGCCTGCATTATATCCTCTGTCTTCAGTCGAAGAAAGAGCTGGTGTGACCCAGTTACACCTCACAAGGCACACACTGCTGCACCCCACACCTCTGAGCCTCGCTACTGCACTAACATCAGCCTTCTTCAAGTAATTAGCCGAGAATGAGAATATTAAAAGATAAAAATGAGCAACGGCCTGACCTCGCTGGACTTCATGACTCCAAAGAGAGGGTAGAGGAAAGCAGGGACCAAGGCTGCTGCCCCCAGGGGCACTGCTTCAGACACCCAGTACACTGCTGTCACCACGAGCACGTAGGCACACGAGGCTTCCTGCAGGGACAAAGCACAGAGGATGAGTGTTACTGCCCCACCACAGCCTGTGGGAGCTCTGTCAAGTCACCCAAAAGATTCTTTGGGTTTTGGGTGCCTGGGTTTAAAAAAAAAACAACAGAAAGGACTATAGTGGGACCTCCAAAGGTGTGGCTGTTTGGGTGTGAAATATTGGCTTCCATCTGAAAGGACAGTTTCAGAAGCTGACACTAATGAAAGTTTTCACACATAGTCCAGGAGGAAGCATTGGAATTAGCCTATTTATCATCAAAATAATTACTTCAAGTGCATTTATAAATTTGTTTGATTTCTGTAATCCAGTATTTACCAAGCATTCAATCGTGACTCCTCAGATTAGACCTGCTGACCTGTTATCTCTGCATGTGTTTCTCTCCCAGTACTCCAGACAGGAACTGTAGCTTTTCAGGACCATATGAGAGCATTCATATTTGAAAACTGCCTCATAGTCATTTTGGGAAATGCTCTAGAAACTTATGTTGTTTTCTCTTTCTTTTTTATTTTTTTTTAACAGTATGCAAACACTTTTTTTAGCTGATTTTATCTGCTCAGGTAATTTCTACAGCCCTTTGGAAGAAGACCACAAGCCTACGGGGTTGGAGGCAATGGGTGAATGGAGTTAAACAAATTTGCTGCTGTCCAAGGTTCTGGTAGAAAAAGGCATGAGAGCATCATGCTGAGCAGTCATGGGGAGCTGGGATATGATGCAGAAATGTGCTATCTGCTGAATATTCTCACAGGAAAACACAGCTAGCGCATGGAAGTCTTCTGGTCCATTTCTAAGATATGTCTTTATTTATGGCACTCATTGGATTTCTCATTATGCTCAGTTTGCTATCTTAGCAACAGTTTCTAAACTTAGAAACCTGGGAATATCTTCTGGTAATAATTACAGAAACTACCCTCAAGAAAAGGTCCTTTTCTTTTCTTTTCTTTTCTTTTCTTTTCTTTTCTTTTCTTTTCTTTTCTTTTCTTTTCTTTTCTTTTCTTTTCTTTTCTTTTCTTTTCTTTTCTTTTCTTTTCTTTTCTTTTCTTTTCTTTTCTTTTCTTTTCTTTTCTTTTCTTTTCTTTTCTTTTCTTTTCTTTTCTTTTCTTTTCTTTTCTTTTCTTTTCTTTTCTTTTCTTTTCTNTTTTCCTCTTCCTTTTCCTTTTCCTTTTCCTTTTCCTTTTCCTTTTCCTTTTCCTTTTCCCTTTTCCTTTTCCTTTTCCTTTTCCTTTTCCTTTTCCTTTTCCTTTTCCTTTTCCTTTTCCCTTCTCTTTTTCCTTTTTCCTTTTTCCTTTTTCCTTTTTCCTTCTCCTTCTCCTTCTCCTTCTCCTTCTCCTTCTCCTTCTCCTTCTCCTTCTCCTTCTCCTTCTCCCTAATTCCTGTACTGGCCTCTACCTGTGTTCTATGGCAGTTAGTAGGTTTGCACTGATTTACTCCAGCTATAAATTTATCTGTTCTTCATTATGCACCAGATGTTGCATATGAACTTACTGAGTCATATGGAGTCACAGCTCACAAATGGCTCTTGTTTAGAAAATCCACTGTTCACAAATGCTATTTGAGTCTCTTAACATATAATTTCACTCCTTTTGTTTCCTGACTGGATGACTTCAAAATAAAGCAGCTTTCAAGAGGTCCCACAAGCAGTTCTCACAGACCCCTGTGCAAATCAAAGATCATGTTTTACATTTCATTGTTTTTCAATCAGTTTTGTGAACAAGGTGGTAAAGCCTAGTGAAATTATACAGGGATGTGGGTTCAATGGAATGAATCAGTCGCTTGTGTTTAAATTCATGTTTATACATGTCATTCTTACATTACCTCTAAAAAAGAGCCACAACCAGCTGTTCCTCTTTTTTTGAAGTACAACTTATAGTAATGACAGGCAGAACACAGCTCAGAGAGTAAATTAAGATAGACTGACATGTACTATTTCCTTTACTTGTGTAAGAATTGTAGCCAAAGTTACTCAGAAGCTTGGATTTAAATTAGCTGCCAGATCTCGCTCTATTTCAGAAAAGTGTAATATTAAACAGTTATAATTCCACAAAGCCAGGGTAGGTTTATATCAGATATCAGGGAAAATTTCTTCTCTTTTAGGGTGGTCAGGCATTGGAATAGATTGCCCAGAGAGGTGGTGGATCCACCATCCCTGGAAGCTTTCAAAGGATGTGCGGATGCAGCCCTTGGGAATATGGTTTAGTGGTGAACACGGCAGTGCTGGGTTACCAATTGGACTTGTTGATCTTAGAAGTCTTTTCCAACATTAATGAATCTCTGACTCTGTGATTCTATTAAGCAGGGCCAGCAGAACAGCTGAAATAAATTTATAAGGAAACCTAAGTTCCTTTGGGCAGATAAACTCCAAATACTTGAGAGGTTATAAAGAGTATCTGAAAGGCTGTTGGAGAAATTCAGCTCCGGATTAGCCAGCTTGCTGCTCAGTCACCTTTAACTACATTATACTTCAATGTTAATATTGTACAGAGAGCAGAGCATTTTTGTGACCTGGTGACTCTTACTCACTTTTAATTTTTAACTCATTAGCTTCTGCTAACAAACTGTTATGTTTGCACGGGCTCTGTATGAGATCCAGCAGTTGTCTGAGGAGAAAAATAACTTCTAATGAAAGAAGAATCAGTGATTTTTATTTTAGAGCTGTGCAGACGTGAGATCCAAGGGGTACATTTTGCCAAAATTAATAAAATTGCTTTAATCCTAACTCAAATCCAAACCATTTTCTCACTCTAAAAATGTGTTTCTCTTCAATTTCTTTGAGCAATGGTTGTTGTTTCATATTACTCTATGAGTGGCAATGAAGTAGGCTGATAATGAAAATGGAATAGGACAAAGGGACATTGCTTCTCTACCAAAACCTAAGTGGGATGGGCACAGAGTCTTTGTGTTTCCTATACAACAGGCTGTAATCATTTTACAAAAATAAAACCAAAATAAACTGCATTTTTAAAGGGTAGAAAACTGTAAGCAAGTACTGGGAAAGCCAAGCTTGCTAATCTCTACTAAAAACTTAATCGGCTTGTCTGGCAACTTTATTTATTTTCTCAGTTGGTTTCTAAGAGAAACCATATTAATCTCTTCTATTTAATTGAGCTGAGTTTATATATTTAATTAATGGTTACCAGAGCTACTAAGTACTAGACTGAAGCCGTGGCAGTATAATTTTAACTGTTTCACCCTCCTCACTTGTTATACAGATGAAAATTTCTGTTAAGCCAACCTCAGAGCTTGAAACAGGGAATAGGAAAATGTGATGACTGAATGGACTATCATCAATTGATCTGTCTTCAGTCAGTTCCTTAGGTGGAAATAAAACAGGAACTGAAAGAATGTTATGGCTAAAAATTCTACACTAAGGGTCATGCATAAAACTTCTGTAATTAATATATCCAAGGATCTCAGAATGATTAAAAGGAAGAATAAATTCTGTGTTGGAAATTTGCCCACTTAAAGGTGTGCACTGCATATCTTGCATGCAGAGATGTGGTTAAACTCTGGTTAGGTTAAACTCTGGTTAGGTTAAACTCTGCAAAGAGGTACTCTAGCCTCTGGAATAACATCTTTGGTTTTATGGGATTGTGCTGAAATTCCACTCTTTGGCCTGTGTAAATAAAACCAAAGGTGAATGAAGAGATGTAATCTGTGGCTCTTCAGAGCATGTTCTGTGCTTTAGGGTCCATTCTGCTGATTTGGCAGTACTCTATGCCTGCATCCCCTGATACTGCAGGTCTCACAGCTCTGCCAGCTGCTGACTTTTGAGGGGAGATCCAAATGCCCTTGATTGTGTGGCCACAGAAACAGTGGTCACAGAAAGCCTGCCCTCAACAGACTGAATTCATGTGGCATGCCTGATGGTATCTCTGGTGGCTTTATGACAAAAAAAAAAAAAGATGCTCACATGTCACTGCGAATGAAGGGAATAAGGCCAGAATGAAAAAGACCCACAGTTCGTAAGGCACTCTCTTTTTTTGATCTGAAGGGCATTTATGTGTGTTCAAACCTGGGGTACAAGTTCGGTGTTAACTCTGGAAGGGGAAAAAGAATTCAAGCAAATTTTCTCAAATTTATTTTTCACCCGACCATTTTTTGTCACAAAATAATATAAAAGAAGTTGTGGACTTTATTCCCATTAGCAGTATCTACAAACAAATTCTGAGTCCTTGTGCTCCCTTTGATCACTCTTGCCACTATACATGTAGTGCTCCTTTGACATTTCCAGAGATGTGCTGGTATCATCAAAGAAACTGCAAGCTGATTCCCTGCAGAAATGCAAATATAAATGACCTGGTAATTTCAATCTCTATAAAAAAGACAAAAAACTAATATAATTGTAAAAAATACAACTATGTGAGCAGGTATCAAATTTAATCTTCACATTTAAAAAATAATCATATCCAATGGGTTGTAGCAAAGTAAAATCTGCACAAAAGCCCTTGAAAATGTACTGTCAGCTGAGTTTGGATGTTTTCTTAATAACACTATAAACATTTGTCCAGCTCTTGGTCAGACTCTCAGCTGTTCTTAAATGGGATGTAAATCACCCCTGGATGAATTTTCACATCACTTTGCAGCAAAGTAGCACCATGAGGTGCAGAGTAATAGAGCAGAGGAGATTGTGCTGTACAATAGCAATTTTTGCAGCAGTTCTGTCAGTGAATTCCTGCTTTAGCACCCATCTTGTGCTTTACAATTCCCTTGGTCATGCATGTCAGGGAGCATTTCTTTTCATGTTACTGTTCCAGGGACATGGGGGGAGATGAAACCCTTCTGTAAAACAAGCCCTTCTGTGAAAGGGTGAGCCTTTCTGTTCCCTGCAGAGCACAACTGTCTGTCATTTGTTCCCTCTCTTGAGATAAAAGAGGTGAAAAAGTATTGTAAGAGAACAGCCAAGATACACTGACATTCAGAGCAGGAAAACTCAAAGGGCAAGGTACAGTTCAGTGGTGCAGGAACATTTCCTTTCTATGAATCCTGGTTATCTTTCCAAACAAAATGCTGCTGTTTTGTTTTTGAAAACAGCTATACAGTTCCTAATCCTTTGCCTTTCTATTTGATAAACTAGTAGTATTCATAAATCCCCTGATACTATAAGGAAGAATTAATCTTTAGCAGAGTAGAGGACGGAATGGAAATTGCTGCACATTTTGGACAGATTTACATCTTGGTCTATTGGGAAGGACAAGCTGCAGATTTTAATACATTGCAAATTGTGATAAGTTAAATACCACGACCTCTATAAGGTAGGAAAACATTGCTATTTTATGGGTTACAGATTTTATTTTATGGGTTGCAGAGATGTGCAAGGAAAGGACTTTACCATGGGTTCAAGCTACGCAGTATCTCCAAAGCAGTGTCAGAACACAGCTGCATTCACTCCTTTCCCGATCTGTGCATTAAGCACGGGCTGTTCCCTCCTTTGCATTGCTGTGCATGTCTCTGGGACAGCATTTGTGAGCCAATGTCAGAGCTGCAACGTTTCAGAGAGGTACCTACACCTGCTCTGGAGCAGTCAATGCATTGTCACCGAGTCCTGGTTCCTGCCTCGCCTGAATTGCTGTCTTATAAACCTACACTAAATTGAAAGTCCCTCCGTGCATACTTATTACTAAAAAACTGAAGACTCTGTGAGTATTCCTTTTAAAGACCTCCCATTAAAGAAAATTTCACGGATATGTTTGTTGTGTTCCCCCTTCCACACAGATATTATTTATGAAAAAGGAGAAATCCAACATATCTAAACATTTTTAAAGCAGTACTTTTCTAGCTTCACCCATCTCTTCAGCTCTGCTTGTGACACGACTCAAGGTAGCCCTTGCTCTTACCAATATGACTTCACAGTCCTTCAAATTTGAATCTTTGATTTTTCTAAGATCTGTGCTTCCTGAGGTCTTTGTCTTACCTATTGCACACTGCAAACTTGACCAGCAGGACCACCTGCTGCACTCAGAGGCTTTGCTAAAAAGAAAATGAAAATGTACTTACGCTGCTGGGGTATATGAGTGGCAGAGGAAGCAGCAGAAGTGGAATGACAACAACGAGCAAGAGATTTCTGGATCGGAGAATCTCCTTCATCACTGCCATACTCTTTCACTTTCTGGTGCCTTCTCCTTCAGATTCTTCTTTGATTCCTCAGATATTCCAATTGTCATGCCACGTTTTCCTTCATCTGTGCCTGGATTTACCCAAAAGATCTCTCACCACTTCATCTCCTATCCCCACAGTCACCTAAAATATCTTTCTTAGTTTATTTATTCTTCAATCTGTTGTTTTATAAAGGTTTTTCGACTAAAAAGATATTCAGTTTATGTAGGGCTCACCAGCACATTCAGTTTATTATCACACCATAACACAGAGAGGTTTGCAAGTTGGAGCATAGTGATCTTTTGATAAATTTTCTTTTTAATTCAGACTTACAGTTGTAGATGTGTTGTATCCTTATTCCCATGTTTTATAAAGTTTTTTTCTTCCATTCTTGAGTGGTGTTATTCCCGTTTTCAGAATGTTCTCAGCTTCTGCTTTTCCTCCTGATAGTCTGAGTTTCTCAAATAGTTTCTTTTCTGCTGGAAAATTACTAAACCAAACAATTTATTGTTCAGTGCATAGAAGTAAACTTTCAGGTACTTCTTCTTTAAAGAAAAGGCCAAACCCCCTCTCCATTTGCAGATCCTTCGGATTTTATTTCTTCTATTTTGTATCTACCTTTACCCTACTTTTGCCCTGAGCTTGGAATTCACAGAGCAGTAATTCCAGCATGGATTATACTTGATCTCAAGACAAAAATTTGTTAAAAAGCTACAGGCAACTCTAATTCGCCAATGAGGACTGCAGAAAGTAGAAGTTTCTCCACCCACTGTCCCAAACGCAGTCAGAACATTTGAGAAAATCAACAGCGTTCTGACATTCCCACAAATATATAAAAAGAGCTTTTTTAAGTGGCCGAACAGTTTGTTATTGTTTCAAGGTCCCTGTACCGATGATAAATAAATAATCATTGTTTTCTGAACAGTACCTCTTGTCCTCATGCCTCTTCCATCGCGACCCTTGAATGTCACTTATTCATAAGGCCTGGGCTGATCTGTGCCGACTGGTGTGCCCCGAGTAACCACAGGGCTCAAAATCAAACTGACAACTTTTAGACTTTCTAGCCATGTCTTCTAGAGGAGAAACGTTTCTCCAAATCTTCTGTTATTAATGCTTTTTGTGGGGCAGAAAGCCCTGTGGATTTAGGACTGAGCCCATGGGCTGGTTACATGCACGATCTGCAGCCAGAGATCCATTTGCCCAGGATCCAGGATTTTCCATGCCCCCAAAACTTGCTTGCATGTCCTCTCCCCACCCTCTTCTAGTCAGGGACAAACTGAGCTCCCCAGACTGGACGGAGGTGCCTCGGTGGCCCCGAGTCCTGTTAAAATGGCAAAGGCAGAACTGCAGAGTGTGAGGTGCGAGGTGAATTCTTCCTGAAATTAGTAATTGTATCTCGGGCTGTGGGATGCTTCTGTACCTTGAAACCTCCATCAAGCAACAGAACCTTGAGACCTTCCAGGTAAATTTAACAACTGGTTCTGGAAGAAAAGCCATAGTTAATGTGAAAATTTTGGGTTGGACAATACAGCTCGGGATTTGTTTTTCCAGTTTCTTCAGAGAAACTAAAAAAATAATTTAAAAAGGCTAAAATGTTCAAAAAAATGAAAAATTGTTTTGTTTTAAATGGAAAAAAAAATATAATCTTATTTCATATTTTTGTGATCTATAAGGTCAAAGGGTGGATAAAAGGTGCCATTTAGGGGCAGTTGTTCTCTAACCTGTGAGATAAGAACTGCCCATAAAGAAGACTCAGTCTGAAGTGATAAGATGTAAACTGGGATAGGGAGAAGGCAACCTACACCTGCATCTTAAGCAATACCGAGGGAGGGAAATGCCCTAAGCCCAAAGAACTTCCCTGAAGGCAGAGTGCTCCTTCCCCCCTGAGCTCTGTAGAGAGGAGGCAATCTCATTCCTATTTATTACCTCCTTCAGAGGGAAGGGCTGTTCTCTCTTCCCTCCTGTACCGTTGCTCCCATGAAGAGTTTCACAGTCTAAGATAAGCAATTTCTCATGCTGAAGTTGCAAAATAGTAAATCTCCTGCTGAAATCAATACAATGCAGAGGCAAGTACTTTTATGTAGAATGGTTTTATTATTACATTGAGAGTCTCTGTTAAATTAACCTGTGCAGTCCAAGCACTTTCCCAAGGAATAAATCTTTTTCTTACATTACACACACTAATGGGAGGAGGGAAACAAACTCATAAAACCTTTATTTTCTGCTGAGGAGATAAATGTTTCAGCTACCAATTTGTAAGGTACGGTAAGGTATGTATGCCATGGGGAATTATAAGATATTAAAAATTATCTGTAATTCTTTTCTATGGGATATTTTATGATTAGTAAACTCTGCTGCAGAGTAGTCCTGTTGTGGGGTGAGGAGCATGGCTGGGAGGCATTTCTCTGGATGGTGACTGCTAGCAATCAGTGTATGCTCTAGTTCTCTCTCTTGCTGTTTTTGCAGACTTGGAGTAGCCAGCTGTGAGGGATTTATGAATTTCCCTGGTTCCAGGCTCGTCCACCAAGTGGTGTTCCAGGGAGCCAAGAAGCAGAGCTGCAAAGGCAGTATTTCACTCTGTGGCATGTCCCCTCCGTGTGTTTATAAAGCATAGTGGGAGAACAAGCAGATCACAAGAGTTAAAGCTGAGGGCTCAAAGGGCGTGTGGGCAGGAGTGCAGGGTGGCTTTGGGGGGCTGAGCTCTGTGTGTGCAATCACAGGGGACAGAGATATTGGTGGCCCACAGCCTCGTGGCTGAGCTTTGCTGCTTCCTTCGCCATCTGCCAGACAGGCTTTGAAGATGGCCAACAAAACTCTTCAGCTACTGACGCCTTAAATGGCTACCTAGAAACAGAGACTAGACAGGAATAAAGGAATAAAGGAGGGATTTATTTGNCTTTGTTATGTCTGTGTGAGCATGAGAGAACAGCACTTAACAAGCTACAGGAAACTTCAGAGTTACACTAGCAGTACAGGATTTGAAAAATATAAAAGTTCAAACTTTTAGGCATCAGTATAAAATTGTGCCTGCACATACATGTGTCCAAACGAATGCGCGTGCTTGTACACGCAAACCCAGGAACTCCTGGGAGGAACAAGACTGACTCTGTCTTTTATAAGCCCTTTGTCCAGCTGCTAATGCCGTGGCCAGACTGCCCCTAAGGCTGCTGTGGTTCCACATTCCCACAGGTGTTTGCCAAATCCAGTGTGCTCTGACTGCTTGCACTCTGCTCTTTGCCGTGCTTCTGGGTGGATTTTTTCAGCTCCAGTCTTTGAAGTGTCCCTTTTAAGGGACACAGAAAAATTAATTCCTTTGGCTCGAGTGATGCAAAAGCAGCTAAACATGATTCAGAACTTGGTCTGGAATCCTTAGGTCTGTTTTAGTCTCAGGGATTTGTTATGTGGGCCTGCATCCTTAAGATATTATGCAATAAAGAAATAGAGAATGATGGTATGAAAGGAGGAAAGAAATGTTCAGCTATTTTCCCATGGTCTGGAAGTAGAAGCACCTTTAACGTCAATAGAAAAACAGAATTTGTACCTCTTGTGCACAAAAACTAGGAGATTTGATTTAGAATAATTTGGATTTTTGATAGCTAGTCATCCGTCTGACAAAATATATCTCCTTTTTCTGTCTATTTTCTGTTCATGATTTTTTGGGGAACTTACTATAATCGGTTGCACTACTTCTACAGTTTTTCCTTTGCTGCTCCCAAATTCATAATTCGCACCACTGAATTGGTAAATAGCCTTTTCTGCTAAGTGGTCAGATGCAATTGTTCACTGGCTGAACAATTTGGGATCCTTCTACGTACTCAGCACTTATGTGCACACACATGCATGAACATAGACACACACACACACGAATACTCAAATGAATATACAATTTACTATGAAAAAAAAAAGAGCCACAGTGCTACATTCAGCACCAGGTATGTTTTAATGCACCTTCCTCCCTTGCCTCAGGGGGATTCTGAAGCATGAGTTTAGATGATCTATGTTCAAGCAATGGAACCAGGAAAAATGTGTCACTATTAAATTAAATAGGGCCTTTGTCTTGCCTTGGATTCCACTGAGGACAAATACATGTTCCTTTCAAAAAAACAAGCAGCAGAAGCAAAGTCATGTGCAAATAATGAAAGAATCATTGCAGACTGTTTGGGAGGACAGCTCCAGGAAGCAGGGAATGCTTTCACAGGCATTGTTTGCTGCTGGTCTCCACAATGCCCTTTGTCTTCTGCAAATGTTATTCCAATTAAACACTGTCTCAGCCAAATGAAGTGAATCAGAGAGTACTTATTTATGAGAACCTTTGGAATGAATAATATGTGGCATAATTTCTGAAGGCTGATAGTTATGAAACATCTTCCTTTTACAGAGGGCCTTCACCTTTGTGCAATATTCTCTTACTGGCCAGCCAAAACACGAACTTGTTTCCCCAGCTAGGAAAGCAGCACTCTCCAGCACTTACACATC
The DNA here is from genome assembly GCA_013396875.1 of Vireo altiloquus. Lineage (NCBI taxonomy): Eukaryota > Metazoa > Chordata > Aves > Passeriformes > Vireonidae > Vireo > Vireo altiloquus. Next base: position 545,411 of record VZRF01015415.1, on the reverse strand, counting down.
AGCAAGTGAGCATAAGCACAGTATATTTATGAATTGCTTATGGGAAACCCACGGGATGCATCAAGGGTTTGCCTCAAACAAGGGTCTGCCTGGGTGTACACCAGACTCCCTTCTTTACCTGTCACAGGACGTGCCTCCAAGCCAGCACAGAAATCAAATTCTCAGGGCTGACGACGTTTTTCACCCTTTAAACATGGAACTAGAAAGCAGATTCCACAAGAGGGAGCCAGAAAACAAATAATCTTTCATGAAGCAGGCTATTAAACTCTTTACAGAATAAAGTGGTGGACGTGCTACGTTGTGTCCTTTATCAACCAGAGCAGGTGGCTGAGCTGCAGCTCTCCTTCCACTATGATGGCTGTTTGTTGTGTGGGAACATCAGGTCGTTCTTCAGGGCTTTGTAAAGATTGACAAAGGATTCAGCCCAAGTGTCTTTCTGGTGCCCCTGGGACCGAGCAGCTCTGTAGGCCGTGTAGACCATGGTCAGCACTGTCCTTTCAAAGTCTTCTTTCTTGAGGACCCTCGGGTAGGAAGCCAGCCTGCTGCTCAGCCTGCGGATCTCTGTGATGCTCTTGGGGATTATCTCGTTGCAGATGGTGTCAAACTCAGCAGCCTTCCTCAGGGAAGCCAGCTCCTCGTCTTTGATGGAGATCCTCTGACCTTTGTCAATGTCAAGCTCAGCTAAAAGAAACTGGTACAAAATCAGAGCACAGAAAGCTATTTATTTTCTCCAAGAGAGACAGAGTAAATGTGAATTAACAACATGTCCTTGGGTCTTTAATTTTTGTCGAATGGAGACAGTTGCACTGTCTGGAAGTGGGGAAGACCAGAAAGTTTCTATGTGAGCATGTGACTCCTGTGTAACGTGCCTGGGAAAACTAGAGACAGGCTAAGGGGAAAGGAAAGAGGAAAAAGCAGGTAGTCTTCTGTTGTCCAAAAGTGGCATGGGCTGCTGCTGGTGCCACATGGGGATTAGAGAGGTGGAGTAGCAGCACAGCTGGGAAAGGCTGTTCACCCTGCCAGGGATAGCCAAGGTCTGAGAGGGAACAGCAGTGGCTTCCAAGCCCATCTCCCCTGTTTGGACATCCAATCCTAGTTTCTAAATACGTGGGCGAGGTAGATTTGACCCATACACCTTGTTCAGCTGGGCCACTTTCCCTTACTAACTGTATGACCAGAATGTGATTTACAGATTGCTCTGCTGTGAAAGCAGGGACATGAATTGCTCTGAAGAGAAACAGTCATGCCCTTGGGATTACTTTGCAATGACTGATACTTGTGGCTTTAATAACTTGGGGCTGAGACACAGACCAAATGATCTAAATGCATTGTGTTGTTTGTGTGCAACTGTTCTGTGAGAAAGCAGCTTTCAGTGGAAAGATTTTTGCTCTGGTTTTCACTTTGCCCAAAGACCCGAGTTTGCTGTGCATATATATATATATATATCTCTCGACATATAGCTCTTCCCACCCTTCTGGTGAGCTATCACGCAGCCATGGGTTTACTGCTGGCAGGAATTAAAGTGACATGAAGCTAGATAATGGATAGCCCCAGTATGGACAGTAGCCCCAGTCTTGGTTAAGGCTTAAGGAGCCATATACTGAACCTCATAAAGCAGGACCACATCTTCCAGAGAGTTTTGTAACACTGGGTTGAGGAAGGCAGCTGAGGACCTCTTGAATCGCTGAGCAGCCGGGAAAAGCATAGCTGGAAAACAATAATGGGAAAAGAGAGGTTCTGTAAGGTGCCAAACACTGATGGGAAGCAGCATTTTTGAATAGTAGAGTCAAGTAAAAGACTGCCTGTTGCAAAGCCTTACTGTGCAGTATGGGCTCTCACTGTAAATGAAGTGTGTGGCAGGGACTGCTCTGACCCTGATCTACCAGGGATGGAGGTGAGCTCTTTGTCCTGGATCCATAGGGTGCCTAACACAGAGTGCTCTGTTATCTGAGCCTGGGACTCTCAGTTGCAGTCTCGGAGGTGAAAGGAATGATGATAATTGCAGCATCAACATTGTCTGAAATCCATGTGCTTTTCCTGGACCCAAAAGGGGAAATCAATACTGACATTCAACAAAACCTACTTTTTTTCAGTCCATTCTTCTACTGCTTCTGAGACTCCACATTTCCCCTGGTTTCAGTTGTCTAAAAGTTGATCTCCCCTTATTTATTAGAGGCAGATCCACCAGAGAGTAATCAGCTCATCTGTCCTGGGCATTTCCACTTGGAAGGAGTGACTCACCCAGATGTCTGTGTCTCTTCACTGAGCCTGTTACCAGCTTAGACAAGACAGCTACATCCCGTGAGGTGAATCCCAGCTTACTGTGCCTTTAATACTCTGCACCCTAATAACTGGAAAAAACAGAGCCTGCTAGGATCAGGTATTTGTTCACCACTGACATTGTCTCAGGGAAATGAGACAGAAAACATATGTACAGTCCCTGAACTCAGCACCCCAGTGAAGTAGAGCATTTGTGGAATCAGTGACCTGGACAGTCCAGAGTACAGAAAACATCTGACGCTGCTTTAGAGAAGACCTAAATGCTTTGAATTATTAATCAGGTTACTAACCATCCATGTACTTTTCAAAGGTCTAAATTACTTTCAGCGCAGAAGGGAAAAACTCTGTTTTGTGTTTTATTTGTATATTATTATTTGCATATTTTATAGATTTTTGATGTTTGGGTAATCATAATTTGAATTTGTTGGATTTTTTTTAAATGTTCAGGAATAGGAAGGAGTTTTGGGTTTTTTTAATCTCTGCTTCTGTGACTATTGATATGTTCCCCATAAACTTCACTTCTCAACTTTAACTCTGTTGACCAATAGATAAATTTGGAAACGAGTCTAAGAAAAAAAGGAAACAAATGCCCCACATTTTGAAAGGCATTAAGATTCCCCTGTTAAAATGAAGATTTTTTAGAATTATGAGTAACATCTAATAGAACATGCAGCTTACTTTGAATTTCTGCAAAGTTTCATCCCACCCTTCCTATACCAGAATTTTTTTCCCATGAAATATTTTACTGATTCAATTTTTTCGGGTTTTGCCAAAGTTCTTGTGATGGATTTTGCACACTGCCTGTAAAAAACCTGAACATCACTTAAAGCTTTCTCTTCCAGGCATTAAAAAAAAAAACAAAAATGCTGGAGCAACTGTAATTATTTTATGGAAAAGTTGTCCCTACTCTGACTACATGGTTTGTCAGACAATTTGCCTCTTTTGTTACCCAAGCAGATCATAAATATGTAGTTTCTTCCAGGCTCTGTACTCTAAATGCAGCCCTGTTTTCTGCACCATTGGCAACTGTTGACTTTGTTATAGTTTGGCTTGTTAATGATATTTAAATTCTAGTAAAGTAAGAGGAGAGAAACCAGACCCTCAGGACCTTTATTATCCAGCACATGGAAATGAATCAGGATAATGCTAGGTATGAAGCAATTAATACTTGACACAACAAAGGGTATTTTGGCCTTAACTTAGCCGGGGAATAGGTAAAATATTTTGTTGAATTGTGATAAACCTACTCTAGTTAGACAGAGTAGCTAGGGTGGGTTTCAGGCATTTTGATAAGATACCTCCAGAGCTGGCTGCATCTTATCCCATGCGTGTGACTTTAGATCAGAATGTTTAAAATAACTGAATGGTACTTGCAGGGCGTGTGACTAAGAGCCAAAAGGAGTGAATACAGCAAGGACAGAGAGGTTGAAAAGGACTTGGTCTCTGCAGCAACCTTCCCCCAGGCCAGCACAATGCCTTTTGCACCAGAAATATAAAACATTTCCGGGCCCAGCAGAGGAGGTGTGAGTTTGGGAGAGATCCCGAGCCGCCTGCAGGGCCTGCTGTGGGAGAGTATTTGCCTGGCTGACCACTGGCACTTGGGGCTGTGCCTGTTTGCTGCTGGGGCTCCACCCCTGATGTTTCCCTGTCTTGCTCAGAGTTTTGCTGAGGCACACTGGAGCTACTCCATTTTTTGCTCTTGACAATCCAAGAATGCAACTGAGTGCATGTGAAGCACTTGAAACTTCAAGCACTAATTGCTGAGTAATTAAAACTTTTATTACCGGGCAATTAAAACTCTAATTACAAAGCAGCTGGCAGAAATCCAGTCCATAATGATGACTATTCATTTTTATCTCTTTTAGATGCCCTTTTGGTGAAAACAGCCGCAGAGCACGGAGTACCTCTACATAGGCAGATGGTTTACATCTCAAATATCCCCTGATCCATGGGAAAAGTGTCTGTGGCATCTTGCTTCAGTGCTGTCATGATTATTGTCATTATACTGATCACTTTTAACTTTCAATCCGAGCACAGACTCCCACCGAGGAGCTGAGGTGGGGGTCACCAGCTTCAGCCCATCACCAGTCACCCAGAAAAACCTCAGCAAAGGACACACACAAAAATGAATGCCACAGTATGGATTCAGTGATTCCCACTTGCAGAGTCACAGGTAACAGAATGCAGCAGGGTTTGCCTGCCCAGCTCTTCCCAGGAAAACATGGCTTAGGAGATTCAAAGGGACAGGGGCTTGGGCTGCTCTGTCGTGAGAAGAGACTTTTTATGCACATCAGAAGCATGCCAGCCTCTGCAGCACTGCCTCCCTCGTCTCATTATCTCATTCCCAAAACATATTAAAGTTTGTAACAGTTCTTAGAGATTCTACTCAGAAACTGTCTTTCAGAGCTCATTTGTATTTGTCATGGTTATCTGATTTTCCTGATCTGCATTTTATTCAGTTCTTCCCTTTCTCTTTCTTCCTGCTCAGTAATCAAATCCTTCCACCATCACTGCCTCCACAGTCCTCTCCATGAATTCACCAGTTCCTCCACGTCTGTGTGAGCATTTAGAGCAAGCACTCTGATTTTCATTGTACTGACTTAACACACATGACAGTTAAGCACAATAGCTGAGATACAGAAAGATTTTCAGTCAGTTTCTGCATTTAGTGATTGCAAATTCCACTTGAAACTTTTTTGCTGACTTTTACTTCTTCCTGCATTTACTTCCATCTCTGACATGGGTTGTCTGGGGACATCAAAGAACAGTAGAAGAGTTTAGAACTCTTTGTTACTTTGTTTCCCATGGGACTTCTCTGTAAAGCTATCAAGCAATTGAAGATGCAGAGTGATGTGCATCACTTTACGTTGACGTTGCAGCCAATTTGTTTCAATGGCAGTAGCCACGGACATCTAAGCAGCAGAGATCCCACTTTGTATTGAGAGAGAAAGCCTAGTCCAGTGATGTCTCAAGTCAGTGGAGAGTCTCCCATTGATTTATTGTTTTCACTCCTCTTACAAGTGTGTTAAGACATCTCCAGTGTAGATGTGGGTGCTTCTGTCCTAAGGGCTCATCAGTCACCTAACAAAAAGCTTATGATTCATGGAGACAAGTTAGGATGAATAAGGTTTTCATTATCCTTACTGAAAATATTTTCTATTATATATCGTTGTACTGCCACGCTGATCCTCTTCCAAATACCCAAATCTCCAAATGCCCTTTTCCAGTGGGGCCTTGGAAGTTCTGCCTTGCTCAGGGCTCAGGACTGGAAGGGGATCAGAGAGGGCAGCATGTCTGAGCACAGCCATGAGCAAAGCCTCCCTGCCTGACCCTGCATAGCCCCATCCTGTGCCCTGGAGTGCACCACTGCCTCTGCCTGAAGATTGCAGGCAGCCCACACATCTCCTGCTAAGGGTGGTTAAAAGTGCCCATCAAAATCGGTGCAGAAATCCCTATCTTCTGCACTGCTTGCTGCAGGAGCCCATCCAGTCTCCTGTGGCTCTGATGACTCAATTCCACTCTCCTTCAAGACTACCCAGGTTCTTAAACAAAAAGAAAGCCAAGTCTGCCAACTCATTGACCTGCTTCTAACTACTCAGCTGATGCATCTTTATGGTTTAAACATAACATCACATTTGAGGCTGAAAATAGCCTCATTTAAAAGATGCTTTCATCTCTCTTAAGAACTCTGCCAGAATCTTCTGCACTTCATCAGCTGTGTGGTAAATATTTGTGATCCTCTCCCAGGTTTTCCCTGCAGTTTCATTGGTGAGGGTACAGATGTTTAGTTTTGCTTTCCAGTTCATGCATCTGCTCATGATTTCCCAGTTGCTTCCTGTGATGTGTTTGCTCAATAAGTACAGAGCATAGCTGCAGGAGTTCTCAGTTATCTGTGCATCATCAATGCCCTTTTCTTCCCCTGTGAAAAGGTATGAAACATGAATTGGCCCCTGTGCAAACCATTGCTCCAGAGCAAGTACAGCTCTCCAGGGCTCTAGGACGTGAACAGCTTAATTGGACTTATGACTCCGAAGGAATTATTTTGATTGCCATCAGAGGCATGGAAAAGATTTATCTCATTGCTTCAGTAGGACCCCTCTCATGGAGGACAGGAGGAGCAGAGTAACAAAAAGGATTTGATTCTATAAGATGTATTCAAGATTTTGCCAAAGAAAACAAGCTCAGCACTGGCCACAAAGTGATTGTATAGGCAGAAACAGTAGCCATTATAATTAGTGCCAGGTAAAAATGATGAGCGGTCCAGGCTGGCTGAATCTGTTTTGTTGCAGTTTCTAGAAGTTGTTGTTGTTTTGGATTTTAGGGCAAATGCCTGAAAGGCTCACAAGAGGATTCTTTACTGTGTGGGTGACACACACTGAAAGAGATTGTCCAGAGGGGTTGTGGAATCTCCCTCACTGGAGATATTTAGATGTCTGAACACAATCCTGTGCCATGTGCTCTGGGGCGACCCTGTTTGAGCAGGGAGGTGAGAGCAGGTGATCTACTGTGGTCCCTTCAAGCTGACCCATTCTGTCTCTATAACTCTGCATGATAGCACTGGTTTGAAACTCTCCTTGACCATGCTGTGCAGAAGAGAACAGGACATGAGTGTCAAAGTTTGCATACGCTCAAAAAAAGCTTTTGTTTCATGTTTCTCTTTGATAACCTTACTTCTGAGGGCTTGCACACAGAACAGCACTATCTTTTATACATAAAGAGTTTTATTTCTGTCAAATGACACTTTGCTGGGTGCATGCTGAGTTGCTTCATTGCCAGAGTAGCAATTCACTACTCCCTGTTGGCTGCCTCAGGCTATCTGGGAAATACCCTTGAAGATACATGTCTCTACCATTCTGCAGTGGTGCCAAAAGCATCATTTTTGGCAGGGTGGGGGGATATTGACCTGTGAGAGGTGTGTTGGGCAGTGAAAGTGATAATGTAAATCACCGAAAGGGCAGCATTATTAAAGGATTAATGTGTTTTATTCACTTTACTCCTTGTCCTGCACTTGGCTCATCCCCAGAAGGATGCATCTTCACCATCTGCAAGGTGTTTGCGCTGCCCTGGGCCTGCAGCTGTAGCCAGGGCAGAGCCTTGGCTACGCTTCCTGACTTTTTGCTTTTCTGTATCAAAACCGAGATATTAGAAATGATTGCACACTTTGTCCTGGCACAGGAGAAACTGAAAGAGTGGGGAGCTGGAGGAAGAATAAGAGGGATGAAATAAGGACACACGAAAACCTAGAAAGACAAGAGAAAATGCTGCAGTGCTATAGCCTGGCATCCGAACCCTGTGTCCAGATTTGCAGTTATTCACACAAGTAGCTTCCATGACAACAAGTGCAATGCAAAGACTTGTGCATTCCAACTCTAATACATTTAAATCTCCATCACTGGGAGATTAAATCCCAATGCCCCTAAGGAGAACATAGCAGCAAGATAGAGAAAACATTTTCATTACAAACCAACATGAATTAGCACATGTCTAAAAGCAGCTACCAAGAGAATTTGCCTCTTTTTACTCTCGGTTCATATCCTTGCTATCTTAGCTCCTCAGGCTAAACTTAATTCCTGACTGTTGACAAAAACTGGGAATGGACATTACCACCATCTTTAATTATTTAAAAAAAATTGTTCAAGGGAAAAAAAAGCTTTGTCTTGAAAAGTTTTGTCTTTAAGGATGTAAGAAGCAGATCTTCCTACAAAAGTTTGCAACAGACAATACTGTTCTTAGGAAAAAAAATCAGTTTAAAAACACTTAATAGCAGATTGTATTCAGTTCCATAGTGCAGCACATATCAGTTTTTTTCAAAATAAGTTAGTTTTTACTAATTTATCTCCTTTTCAAGAAACAAACGCATCCTGAAAGGGTGTCTCAGTTGTTTAAAACAGAGCCCATTCCTACATAAACTTCTGCACTTCATAAATGACCTGAGATGTGTGAGGTTAGATTAAGGTGCAACAGAGTTTCCATACAAAAAACTAGAGTGGTAATAGCTGGTCTACCTACTTGGCACAAGTAAGAAATGTAAAGGTGTATTAGAAAGAGCAAAAAACCATTATGCTTGCAGAAATGGATATTGCTAGAGAAGAAAATGGTTCAGCTGAGCCTGTGTTTGTGAGAGGTGCAGGATATTTACATTTATGACTTAAGTGAAATGGTTTCAAAGATATCACTAGCACCAACCAACTAAAATGGTCTGAGAATTTATTCCCTCATATGGAATTTCCATTATGCAGCATTTTCACCTGTTCTGAGCCTGAAACAATGTATGCTGTGTTATTTATTTTTCCCTCGGTGTGATAAGGAGGGGTCCCCACCTGGAATTATTTATGCTCATAAAAAGACATTCCAGTCAGGCAGGAGAGGCCTTTATTATGCTGGAATAAAGATGTTGCAGAAGGTGTGAAGAGAAAAAAAGCACACAGAGAAACTGAAGGAAAGAAGAAGTGGAATATATTATTATCCTCCAGCTTGCTGCCATATTACCACAAACTGGGCATAGACTATGGCAAAAACTGAGTAAGTGAAGGGTGGCAACAATGAAAAAAATATCAACACTGCTCCACAGGTTTAACACACAGGCAATAAATAATTGTGGTAACACAGTTAATTTCAGGCAGAGTTGGGAAATGGACCAGTACCTGATATTCCTGTCTTCATTGCAGAGCCACCTCTTCTTCCCTATCTGTGTTGCTCACAATGGCCCTTATCCAAGGGAAAGACACCAAGCACTCTTAATTATTGGAATTGTTTCTTACAAATGAACAAGTGAAGGGATATAACGAAGATCCAATCTACTTCCATTTCTCCCAGGAGGCAGCAGAGAAGGGAGTGGGTGAGGGAAGGAAGGAATCAAAACAGCTGGGTGTATTAGTTTTGGTGCTGAGCTGTGGGGAAGCACCCGAGGAGCAGAGTGAAGCAGCTGCCTCTGCTGTTGGGCAATGGAGAGAGAGCAAGGGAAACCAGAGCTCTGCTTCCCAGGAAAAGGCAGAACTACAGCAGCTCCAAGAGCTTCCTGCACGGTGCTATTGCAGCTCTGCAAGGAAAGCTCTCCAGCACCAAATCACTGTCACCTGTTCTCTGCCCTTTTTATATTAACACCACAGAGCTCAGAGGGGTGGCCTCAAGCCTTGCACTGTCTCCCAGGCATGTATTTCCTCAGAGCTGAGTCACTGGGCACAGAGAAAAGGTGTCCATTCAGTAGTGATGAACGGCTGGGTTTCCTTTGTGCCTTGGCAGGCGAAGGTGACTGCTTGGTGAGGGTTTTGCTGAGTCTGACCTAGTGGAGCTGTAGCTGCAAGGGGCAGCCCAGCCCTCCTGCCCGGCACTCCCCTTCCCCTTGTGCCCACACCGTGCAGCCACACAGGGAGCTAAGCCAAGAATCTGCCTGGTGGTGAATGAAGGGGAAAACCAAACAAAAAACCAGTGGTAGATTTTAGCTGTCTTGCTGAGCTGTGGGGAAGCTACGCTAGCAGCATTTCTACACACGAGAAACTCCCAGTGCAGTTGTGCTCTAACTGCTCTTAGTGTATCTGGTGACGCTTCGAGTCCTCAGATGACCTAAGGATGGACATCAGCCCCGGGAGGAAAAGCAGAAGCCCTTCATACTCTTGATCTAACCACCAGATGAATAAGATCCCTTTTTTGTTGATGACCACCTCAACAAGGGTAGTCACTGCTCCTGCTAGAGGTGAGGGTTGGCTGCAGGACCATTAGCTGCCAAATACTTCTTCCCCTTCCATGCTTACACCTCACTGAGCTTTTAACAGAGGAAAATCATCTGGAAGAAAGAATATGTAAAATTTATTCCCAGACACTCCAAGACACTGGATGAAGAGGAAGGAATTGAAGGTCCAGTTTGAACCAGGGAGTTTCCTAGACCTAGCAGGGGGTAGTATGAAATTTTATTTCATGATCACATGACAGCTCAGAAATGCTGGGGACCCTGGAATTATTCACATAAGCCATCTATGAATGGTTTCAACTGGAAAATAAATTCAAGTGTCTGACAGTGGGTCCACGAGCAGTCTCTGACCTGATTAACAACTGTTATTATTTTATTAATGTATGAACTTCTCACACACATGAAACAACAAGGTATTACTCATACTCACAAGTACAAATTTCACAACTCAAAACTGAGGAGGAATAAACATCAGATTGATCATTCCTTCTCCCTCCCACTAGAAACAATCAGAAATCTCTTCCCTTTTCCGTCAGATCCCCATCCAAATTGAAATAAATTGTTACGAAGGGAATACATAAATACCAGTTTTCTGCTTCCTCAGCTCTGGGATTTCATTTGTTCTTCAAAAGCAGGGAAACCCCAGCTGCCTTTCCAGCTGTTCATTGAGCTCCAAATGTCAGTGCACCTGCTGTGGTTTTCTTAATGACCTGAATATGTGCTGGATGAGAAAGAGTGTAAATCAACCTTGCCCAGTAAACAAAAAGAATGGGGATACTGGGTCCTCTTTGTAAAGAAATGTGCTATTTTTGGAGGCAATGCCTTTTCAAATCATTGTGTGATTTATAGTAGTGTTGATTAAGATAAGAATTCTGAGAAAGGGGCTCAGACCCGAAGATGGATTTGGGTTTGTCTCTGAACTGGTTTGGTACAGCTGCTTTGCCACCTGGGCAGACCATGAAGGCTGGAAAGCTGGGCTGCATCCCTGGGTGAGAGTCAGGGGAAACATGTGTTTCTCCTGGAGAGGTGAGCGAGGATCAGCACGGGAAGACATCTGTTCTGTCAAGTACACACCTGCACACGTCTGGGCCCTGCTATGTTAATGTCTGCATCTGCATGAAAATAAAATTATATTATTAATGGAGCTCAAATATAACCCTCCACTAAATCTAATCAGTGGATTTCAGTGTGTGCAGTTGCAATGCTGGGCCAAGACAGTATTTGTGATATTGCCACAAACATTGCAAAGAAATACAAAGGATGAATATAAAATGGATTGTGTTTATAGCTGCATCCCCCCTTTCACAAACACACACGGGATTTCCATTTTACAAAACTGACATTTTACCAGCCTTCACTGTTATTTCAAACTCTCCTAAAACCTGGCTATTTCTAGATCTTTCAGGTTTCACAATCTGCTGAAATAAAGCTGAGACTGACGTACAACTGGATTCACCATTACAGAAAGTCTTGCCAAAACTTGGAATGCTTCAAATTGTTAAAGGCTGCTGGACACTGTGTGTGAGATCCTCAGATGACCTGAGCTGGCACCACCAGCCCTGTGAGGCTGCTCTGCTGGCAGCCAGGTCACAGAGAACCCTGTGCTGTGAAAGACATGCCTAGGATCACAGAGAAGACAAGAAAGGTAGACTCAGGGTTACAGAAGTCTTACAGCCAATAGAATAACCCAAATACCCTCTTTTCTGAGGAGAGAGACCTGAAAGGCACCAAATGTGCCTGAAGTGGATGGAAATTCAAACTCTTTCGCTGCAGCAGTTCCTGTCCTTATAGGTGCCATCTCCCAGTGGCTCCCAGCCCAGGAGGAGCCAATTTTTCACATGAATTTGACTCACTGCTTTTCTTCCTTAACCTGGAGCCATTTGAGCTGAACTTGTAGAATGCATTCTGGCTTATGGGAAAATAATGTAAGTAAATGTTCAAGGAAAAAATGACCTCGTGTTCTAAATTTAGGATGAATAAATTTAGAGAAAGGGAGGAAGACTTGATTTCCAGTGAAACCCTTTAGCTTGCTGCTGTCTGAAACCAGGTGGGAGTCAGTTCTTTGGTTTAACTCCTCTGTGTCTGGGGACTCTGTGTGAAGGGATTATTACTGTGGAAAAGCACTTTAGGTAAGATGCTGTGATACTCATCGTAAATCTCATCCTGTTGTTTCCCTCATTTGGGCTTTCTTCTTACTGGTTCAGAGACCCTGAAGCTTGGATAATGAAAGGAGCTTACTTAGAAAGGTTTTTCTGGTGTGTGGATTATGGCCTGCTAGAGAAAAATCTTCGGGTCAATGTGCTGTTTGTTGCTTTGGCCTACAGAATCACTCCTTGCCAAAGCTGGACTTCAGCTTGTGATGTATCTGCATGGCAGATCTTCCTCAGCTTGCTAGTGATGTTGATCTCCCAGGTAAGCTTATAGACACTACCTTGTTATGAATATGTGATTGGTACTCATCATACATCATCATCATATGACTTCCTTTAGCCAGGTTAGGGTAATCATTGTCTGAGATACTGGAACACACTAGTCATTTGTAGGGGTAGATTGACATTTAGTATGGTCATAAAATCAGGCAGCGACTACTTGTCTCCCTATTTATAATTCCAAATGCTAGCCCCAGTAATCTTTAAGTGCTGCTTTGACCTCTGAGTGCCGAGGATTAAGGATGGAAGAAGCAGAATGAAAACTAGCTGGTCATGGCTGAGCTCCTTGGATTAGTGGCTGTTAACCATTGCTCTGGGTTCCAGAGACAGGCTGCCACGAGCACGCCAATTTGTTGTGAAAGGAACACTCAGAAGGTGATTTACAACTTTGTCTAAATAATACATGCATTAATTTGTCAGCAAAAGCACCCATAGGGGAATGCATTGGGCTTTGAAAACAGCTCAGTAAACCACAGCATGTTCCAGGAGTCGCTCCCAGCTGGAATTGCAATGAGAAGCACTGGCACTCTTTTCCACCTCGGTGGGCAGACATCCAGGGGTGCTGAGGGCCAGCCTCGGGTCCAGCAGCACCCACGTGCTGAGGCATCAGGGATGATACATCTGCTTCTCTGACAGCCTGCATCTTGGTGGGTAAAATGAATACAACCAGGTGGAAAAGCTCCTGGGAGAATATCACAGATGGACATTTAGGTAAAACCTTATAAAATGAAGGCCTTGCTGCCTTTGTAAAATCATGGCTTAGGCCTGTTACTTCAGCTAGAGAAGGACTGTGAGGAAAGTCCTTGAGAAGAAAAACAATTAATTTTTACCCATGAAAGGTAGTATCAACAGAAGCAAGAAACTTAAACAATAGAAGGAGAAAACCAGAAACATATCTGCACCTGTTATTTTTCTGAATGCCTGAATGCTTATGCTATAGGTGACCAATAGTAATATATTGCAGTTAATGATAACCAATGAGTCTGTTGTAGTGGTTGAGCAACCAATGGATAAGTGGCATGAATGGTAAACACACAAAAGAGTATAAATGACACTGGCTTTTGGAATAAACACAGCCTTTTGCTTGAAACTGTTACTGGGGTTTGTGTGTGTCGTGGCCCCTCAACAGCAACAAAAAGCCACCTGGGCACGACACACATTTTGATCTGTGATCATGAAAATAAAAAAGGAAGGGTATAAAGTATTTAAGATATGCGATGAGTTGGTTACACTGCCAAATTTGTGCAAGTAGAAACCGAGCTCTTTGCTTTGATGGTGATGTTTTACTTCAGAGTGCCTCTCTGTTCCTCTGCAGGACCGAAGTGCACATGTTGTTCAGCTCTGGCATTCGCTTTGGCTGGACCACACTGGCTGTGAGCAGCACGCACAGGGAGTGGGGCTGACATCACTGGGTGCGTGATGGATTGATGGGCTATGGCACATGCAGTTAGTCATTCAGGGTTTGAAGGGTATCCAGAAATTCCCAGCAAGTGTCCAGCAGCCTGCTCCCTAAATACAGCTTCTGGCTAGAAAAGGAATGTCCTTCTAGGGAAATACAATTTTCTTATGGTATTCCTAAGGCCTAACCGGGGCTGATAGATCTGATTTTTGCCAATTGTATCTGATTCCTGCTACGGGACAGCCCAGTGTGGAAAAATCTTTGGGTACTTTTCTATCCTCACTTCTTTGTGAGGACCAAACTGAGCTTTATGTTTGCTAAGAACAAGTCAAGTACTTCTGTTTATTAAAGATCCTGGCAGTAGAAAGCAACAGAACAAGCAGTGTATACATTTTTATCATCAGACTATAACCTTCCAAAACCTTCTGCCAAATTGGCATGGTAATCCAGGAAAACAGAAGTTGCTGCAACTATGAAAAATGGATGGTTTCACTCAACACGTGCTGTACTATATCAGGAGGTCCACAAGTAGTGTTTAACTGGAAATGGAGTTTGTTCAGTGCCAAGCCATGAATAATTACAGTAAATAAAAATGCATTTAAATGTTTTTTATTTTAAAAGGAGGCTTAAGACATGAAGAGTTCCCGGAGACATAAAATCTGTGCTTAATAAATAAATTCAATAAACACTTGGTGTTTCTTCGGAGCCAAGCGTAAACAAAAATGTAATGTCACGGCTGTGAGCACTATGAAAACCAGGGAAGAAACTGAGGGCTTTCAAAACTTGATCCATTCCTCCAGGGACTGACAGGGAGACACAGGGACTTGTGCAATTGTGGCACCGTTTCTTATGACTGATATTAATGGGAAATGCTGTAGCTCTGTAGTCCTGTAAAACTGCAAGTTTCTTGCAACTTCTGAGGAATAAAATGGGTTGCTTCTTGGAAAGAGTCTTTTTGCATACCTCCATAGTTTAGAAGATCAAAGGGAGGGGTCAAAAAAAGTTAAGAAATCCTGACACATTGATGATTCAGTAGCAGTAATTTAATTTTTACACTGTGACTAGAGGTCAAGTGCCCAGATTAGAAGCTCTCAACATCCTGGTAGGATGAGAGGCTGTCCGGGACTAGAAGTAAACTTGAGTCCTGCTTACATGAGAAAAAGGCAGTAGCCAGGTCCAAAGAAGAGCAACCATTCCAAGAGCCTGAGAGGCAGATGGGTAAGATGAAGAGCAGCTGTGACAGATGGGCATCTGCTGAAGCGTGGGTTCAAATGGGGATGCATGCCATGCTGACAAGGGAGACAGTGCTACTCTAATCTGGACTGGATGTGCACTTTAATATTTCCCATCCATATTTACACATTTTCTCTCTCTCTGCACCTTTCCTTAATCTTCATTTTTCCTCTCCTTCATACCACTTCCAGCTTTTTCCCTATTCTTTCTCAGTATATCTGTCCTTCTCCTTTGTCTCTGCCTCCCTCTTTGTGGCTCAAATTGCCCCTGCCAGACTGGAAAGTCTCTACTCTTCCCAAGACAGAGAGGAGATTAGAAGTCTCAAGTCCCTTTGTGGCATGCCACCACCCACCAAATGAATGGAGATGATCAAATCCTGATGTTCTGGCTTGCAGCAGATATCCACATCCACTCCAGTGCAGCTTACTCTCTTTACAATTAGGGAAAACCTATCTGAAGTGTTCTGCTTCCCCTGTGCCGTGCCAGGGGGTGAGGGGGCCAAGCAGGCAGCACAGAAGACCTTGTGAATTTGGGTCTCCAAGACGAGACTGAAGCACAGCACTGTCCTTCCACTGTCCCATTTCTTCACAAATAACCTCTGACGACTGAACAACTTATTTTTCCCCTTTCTCAGCATCTTTTTTCAGCTACCCACCTGGCTCCTCCTGAGCAGAGAGAGAGGCTCAGTGGTTTGGAGCCTGGCTCCTGGCTGGTGACCTGTTTCCCTGTGGCTAGGGAGGAATTTCCAGAGGACGAGTGGTATGCATGCTGCTCTCAGGGGAACTGGGGGGCTGCCAAACCTAACCAGCAAACTGGGCCAGGAAAGGCCTCACATATGCTTTCACCAGAGGAAAGGAATGCTGGTGGAAACTGGGAGTAGTGGAGCTTATTTAACTTTGCTTCTCTCCTCCTCACCTTCTCAGCCTCCAGGCCAGCACTGAGCTTGTGCTGCCACGAGCACTGTGGTAGCAGGAGAAGTGGAGACAGGTTATTGCTGCAACCTGGGGCGTCTCAGGGAGGGCAAAATGAGTTACTGGCTGAGCCTTGGTCACTGAGTAGGAACATCACAGCTCGTGGTGCAGAGCTGGGCTGGTTTAATGTCTCTGAATTAGCAAGTAAGTTGTAGGGGATATACCCTAAAACTGCCATAGCAACAGCCAAATTAAACAGGATTTGGGTGTAATGAGAGACACGGGGAAAATAGAGACATACAGGATCCCTTCCTTGACTTTCCTTCCAGTGAGAGAGAAAACCCCACAGATAACAGTCCCCTTGGGATTTTTGGTTTGTTTTAAATAACAAGTGTTATTTGCAGCTTATTCCCAAGTTGCCTTTTTTTTGTTTTAATGATGCTTTGATACATTTCCACCTCTGCTTCCCAGCAACAGCTCTTCGTACAGTTGACCTGCATCACCTCCACCCATGCCAGTGCCATTTTGCTGTAAAACCCTTTAAACAACAAACAACTCATTCAGGCTGAAAGATTTTTAAAAAATCAATGTTACTATAGGAAACTAAATTCCACATAATGAATTGGCCCCTCACTCCTGAGAGCAGAAAAACTATTGTTGACTTTTGTCGTGCTGGTTTGCACATTTAAGTGCTTTTAAAGTTAAAGCAAGGGACAGGCTGGTTTGCCCCCTTCAAACCCAGACACTTGCTGCAGCCAGCTCCATGCACCCTGCTGGCTTCTCTGCATCTCGGGCAGACTCAGCTCCCCTCAGCAGAACCACTGGGGTGCAGGGAGATCCACAGAGCCCCGGCTGTGCCTGTAGGCAATCAGCAGGTTCTCCTCCAGCACCCAGGGCTTGCCCTGTGGGTCCTGCCCTGCCTTGAACCCGGGCACAGGCACTGCGTGCAAAGTTAATTGCTGCCCCAATCAGCTCTTTGCCTCAGCAATTTACATCTTGCCTGTCACTGTCCGAATAATCAGAGCCTCTGCAGCCTGATGATGTTCATTAAGGCCTGCTGGCTTTCCTTTCAATTAGATTGTGCTATTCAGTGCTTCTGACAGGATTCCTTTCTGCGTGCAAAGTCATTACACTCCTGCTGAACTTGGCGTGATCTACCCCGAGAAAACAAGAAAAGCACTTTATGCTTCAGAAACAGAATTTAAAATAATAAGTAAATAAATCACAGCTATTAAGAATACACAGGACTACACTCACACTGTCATCCTGAAGAGATTTGGGGCAAGGGATTTAATGACTCTGTGCCTCACGATGAAAAACGATACTAACATTTCCTCTCCTTAATTACACAGGAAGTTCTCTGGAGAAGGACAGATTATTTTTTATTCTGTGTGTTTGCATAACGCCAGGTACCACAGAGGTCTTTGGGCACAGCAGTTGAGCATAAGGTAACCAGGAGGAGACTCAGAGTGTTTTACATGAGTTTATTTCATTCACTACAGAGCTGCCTCACCGATGGAAGAGAGCACTGGCTGATCAACAGGCACCAAGAGCAGTGAGATGGTTGTCAGAGGTGGGGGAAAGGGAGATATTTCCAGGTGAAAGCAGAAAGAGACACTCAAAGGGTGGGAGGTGCTTCCCAGATGAACTTTGGCTGGGACAGGAGGACCTTTGTGCAAACTGATCCAGGTGCCAGGACAGTTCCATACCTGGAACTGAGGCAAACAGATGTGACACTACAGCCTGCAGGAATTCTGGAAAAGATGACCAAAGTGACAGCAAATATCTTACTGACTTGCCAGTCCTCAGTACTGGCATGGAACTGTCATCACCAGGAAGATTCTACAGGTGCCATTTCCAGCACACAGTTCTCATTTAGTCCAGCACATATCAAAGAGAAAACAGCTTTACCTCATGTGTCTTCCTCCTGTTGTTTACTCAGGTTTCCTCAAACTTGCATAGTTCCTCTCTCTTTTTAACTTTATAACTGTGTGAGCAGTAAGATTTAGCCATTTTTTGGCTGCTCCCTGTGGTGAATAAAGTTTCAGAATTACTTAGATCCTTCCTTCCTAAGAGCATCACTGCTTTTATAGATTACAAAATCCATCTGTGATCTAAACTAAAATGTGGAAACTTCCATAATCTATCTTCCCTCTGATCTCATCACAGTTTAGCATCATTGCCCTAGAAGAGATTACAAACTGATTTTTTTTTTTTTTTAAAGCATCCTTTGCATGTCTTTTGGGTTCAGGTATCCACTGTGAATTCTGATTCAGGAATTATCCTCCATGCAGGTTAAATTAATTAAGTCTGGCCCTAAAGGAGCATTTGGGGAATCAGGACATGCTAGAATGGATTTTGATTACAGTCACAGCCCTACCTTATTGGATATTTATCCTACCATGGTTAAAATCCATTCAGAGACTGTGATATTCCAGCTACCTTTGCAGCTGTACTAATAACTAATCCCTTTCCCGATCTTCTTCAGGAAGTACCTTCATCTCCTTATAGATAGAGTTGCAATATTTGGTGCAGAAATCATTTGCATCAGGGGACTACAGCCTACAAATATGCATTCCCAGGAACTGGGCAGACTCATGGAACAGACTCAGGCAGGTGGGAAAAACTTTTGCAGCAGATTGATCATGCCTTTTGCAGCTCCAGTGAGGTCATTGGAATGGGCCCAAAAAGCAGGGAAGTTGGGGCAATTGAGGCAGTTTTCCAAGTGATCACATGAGAGCCAGAGAAAAGGGAAATATTGCATTTTCCTCATAAGAAGTAATGTTCTTTTCACAGCCAGGCTTAGACAGACCTGGCACTTTTTCATAGCATTTCATATCTTTCATTTACACTGCACATTTTAAGAACTGGATAACAATGTCTTTGTAGAGTTAATAGGAAGTTGGATAGATGTTACAATATAAAAATTTCTGGTAGCTGGTCCAGCTGATGTAACTTCTTTTTACGCTCGGATCAGATCTCTGGAAACCTTCTGACATATCAAATAACCCAGACCACAACCTGGTGTACTGAAGGAGCACTGGGTACATAAATGTGTATGTGTTTGACCATTTGTGTTGCAATCACAGGCTCTGTTCAGGCCCCATTCCCTTTGCTCATGCTCTCCAGACCAAACATGTCAACCAAGGGTTACTGTCAGTGGTGGAACTGATGCCTTAAATGGCTGCCTAGAAACAGAGACTAGACAGGAATAAAGGAATAAAGGAGGGATTTATTTGAAAGGCCTTCAGATGTACACTCTGGGCTCCAGAGGCTCCTGCCTCAGTGCATCCCAAAATGGACAATGACAGGTCACAAGTTCTTAACACTTTGATATCAGCATCAATTCACCAAGCAGAACCCAGCCAAGGATGGAATTGCCCCAAGCTTGCTCCCCTCTCCCCAAGATGAAGGTTTACAGTTCTTGGGAATAGGATGAAGTGGCCCTTCTCCCGGGTGTCCTTGGAGAGTGAGCTGGAGAGGCTTTGTTATGTCTGTGTGAGCATGAGAGAACAGCACTTAACAAGCTCCAGGAAACTTCAGAGTTACACCAGCAGTACAGGATTTGAAAAATATAAAAGTTAAAACTTAAGACATCAGAACCCCAGAAGTTGCTAGAGCAGGGAGTGCCTGGCTGCAGGAATGCAATATGAGATGCAGCAGGAAGGAGAGGGAAATAAGATGAAAAGGAGCAGGGATGAAGGGCATGCACTAATTTCTGAGGCACTTGATCTTTGCATACACAGCAGAGGTCACCAGCAACCAAATTACCTCAGAGATTAGAATATATTAAGTATTGCTCCCTTATGAAAGTACTGGCTGGCTTTCCAGCAACTCCCAGACTCTCTCTTCTACACAGCCTTCCCTTTCCTGGTGCTGGAGAGCTGCCAGCCTGCTCCCGCTAAGCCCACAAGCAGGAGCAGGCAAAAGTTGCTCAGGGAGCAGCTGCTCCATCCAACTCACAAACTGAGCTACCACAATGCTAAAGCAAATTAAAAAAAAAAAAGGGTTGCAATGTTGTGGGGAAATCAAGGAGGATGGACCTTCTGCTTGTTCAAGCAATTCCTTCTGCAGAAAACCTTTAAGGAGAGCAAACTCTTCCCCTGGTGCTCTCAAACATCCATTTGACTTTCACCAGCCCCTAGAGACTGGGTAGAAAATAATGCACGTGGATAGATCTGGACAGGACTGTAATCCTGTGTTTGAGGTGGGGAAGGAACAGCACAAAACTCCCCAAAAGCACAAAACCTCTGTGGTGTCAATACATTCTTTTCACACTGATGGGTGAAAAGCATTTCACCTTCTTATTTTGTGTCTCTCAACATCTCCTTTTCCAGCCTCCACTGAGGAGGTGCCTCTGCACCGTCCAAAAGCCACAGACATAAGAAATCTGCATCTTCCCTCCCTGAGTAAGCACACAGCAAGACTGCTACTGTTTGTGTGTCCCATTTATTAGAATCAGGCAGCCTTTACAGCAAATAAACTCCAGCCAGCTGAGATGTGCTAAAAAGGATTGCCTTAGGGTTTGTCCTCAGGGAAAAGACAACTCTTGTAATGTTCATAAGGCTGGCTTCTGCTCTCCTGTGGATTGGTACTTCTCAGAGTTTGATGGAAGCAACTGGCAAGAACTGACCCTGCCTCTGGTTGCCATAGATTCATGGAGGAGGTTTTTTGCTAATTTTTTTTGTCAAAACCCAGGATTTATTCCTTGATTTCTTCAGAAGAAACATCTCTTCAGATCTGGAATTCTTATTTGGAACTTGAGGAATTTTTATGACCTCACCTCTGCCATTGCAGAGGGAATAATACTTAGTCAGTAGAAACTTTTAATTACCTTTTTTCATTACCATTTTTCCCTAGACAGACGCTCCACAAAACCTGAGAGGGTAATTCCATGCAGCTAAGCCTGCAAGAGTCTCAAGGAAACTTGAGGTGATGACAAGAAAATTATTTCATCATCACTCAGGATCTTTTCTTTATTATTCTAAACACACCCATCCTAAAGACCAAGCTTTGCCTGTGATTTCTGGACCAGTGTTCACAACTCAATCAAGGCAGGCTGAGGAGTGCATGTGAGATTTTTAATGCAAAGAGCTGAGGCCGTTTACAAAGAAAAAGGAAAGAATAAAAAACACTCTGTTTTCCTACCAGAAATGCTTTTTTTTTTTTTTTTTCCTTTCCCCTACTCAATGATGCTTCTAAGCAAAGGGAAAAGGGATGTGGCAGTCAGGGGTTCCCAGGCAGCACGAGTGTGTTCATCTTTTCTCACGTCTGAGTTTTGCTTGAGCCAAGGCTTGAACGATTGGTTACAAAGGCTGGGGATCCCAGGCTGCCCCAGTGCTTCCCAGCGGAAAAATGATAAAAGCCAGATCTTGTTGTATGCAATATAGACTGCTCATTTCTGCTGCAAACAACTGCTGGCAATTAAAGCAAGGTCTTTGCCGTACTGTTTTGTAAACAATCTGACAAGTCAACATGGAAATGATACACAGATCTGTCATTTCCACCAGAGCAGATGCTGATCTGTCTTTGCCTTCGCATCGCAAAACTCAAACCAGGACTAGGATAAGACTTAAGTGACTGAGGCTTAACCTAAACAAGACTCAGTTGTCATTTGAGGAGGGAGGGAAGAACCCTGAGCGTGCAAAAGGATGTGTCATTTCTCAGTACTCAAATTTTGTCTTAAGTTTTTAAGCAATTCAAAAATTAAGGGAGTGTTTGGGCCCTCTCTAGATACTGCAGATTTGGATGGGCTGACACAAAATTCCAGGGAGTGGAGGTCCACTGAAGTAGTTATTGCTGAAGGAGTCATGCCTCTAAAACATCTTTAGAGCAGAATAGTCCCAGAGGATGTGGAAAAGAAATCTGGTTTTCTTCTCAGAAAATGCCTCCACACACTATTTATGACAACTGAACTCCTTATCACAACAGGGAATG
Organism: Vireo altiloquus; assembly: GCA_013396875.1. Taxonomy (NCBI): domain Eukaryota; kingdom Metazoa; phylum Chordata; class Aves; order Passeriformes; family Vireonidae; genus Vireo; species Vireo altiloquus. The sequence goes on along the minus strand of VZRF01015415.1, from coordinate 523,535 downwards.
AATCTTCCCTCTGAAGTCTCCAAAAACAAACGTTAGAGCTTCCAGCTTGAAAAAAATCTGCTTTTCCAAAAGGTACAATAGAGATCTGATATTTTTCTTTAAATACTCATGATGATTAAAATTGGATTTTAATAGTTGCATGAATTCCTTTAAGGGTTGAGATGTTGTTTAATTAAAATAAGTGTGTTAGCAAAAGTGAAGGACATCCTTAAATTGCATAGTGGTTATTCCATGAAAATGAACTCCCTTTTTTTTTTTAAATTTTTTTTTCCCATTTCTTAGGCAAGATGACACCATTCTTCCAAAGGGTGGGGTTGCAGGGGGGGTTTTAAATACATACAGATCTAGTTCTGATTTTCTCACATTTTTGTGTCATCCCTGGAACGACAAACTCTTACCTACAGAATTACAGGATCTTATGATGAAAATTGGTGCTATTTCCTGCCTTATACCAGAAGAGAAAAGAAAGTACATGCAGGTACAACGACTCACGCGATATCATCCAAGAGTCTGAAGAAAAACTTGTGGAAAGGTCAATGCCCTGCCAGTGAGCTCCCACTAACAGGGATTTCTGTAAGGAACAATCAAGCATTGTAAGGAAAAATAAAGCATTTATACAGCCTGAGCAGGATTGCGTAGGTCTCCATTAATTCCCTACACCACTCCCTCTCCTACAAACCAAAAACCAAATGGCAGACTAGAATGGTACCAGCTATGATGAGGAAGGTACCAGCTATGATGAGGAAGACATGGGACACTGGAGTAAGGGGGGAGGCATTTGAATGCTCTATTTTTTTAGGAGACTTTTGTTCCTTTAAATGTCTGTGAATCTCAATATCTGAATCGAAGAAATCTTTTGGGAGGTGCTTCCTTTCTCCACTTCCAGCAGCCACTGAACCCATGCCAAACACCAGAGGAGAGAATAAAACAAAAAAAGGGAAAGGACATCCTTACAAGCTTTGAAGCAAGCATCTCCCATGCAATCCAAGAGTCCCCAAACATTCCATATGCTGCTGTCACACACTTGAATGCAAATATGTCACACTGTGTATTGTCACATTGGCAGCTGAAGCCTGATAACACATCAGGTTGCTTTCTCTGTGTTATCTGTGCCCCTCTGCCAAGGCAGGGCAGCAGCATTCCCAGGCACCTTGCACAATCCAGGCATTCTTTTCTTTACTATTACCAGAAATCGTCCTGTTAGAGCAGATTATGCCACCTGTGACTGCACAGGCTTTCACTTTAAGGTTTCATACCATATTTTTTGTTAGTGCAGGAGAAAAATTAGAAAGAAGAGAGAAAGGAAAAGTGCAAGAATGTAATTCTGGATCTTGGGATATTTATGTATTTTTATTATAATAGAATAAAAATATATTTTTACTTTTTTGCACTTATTCATGTGTATTTTTCTATTTATCTATATATATTTTTAGCTGACCTGTTTAACAGAGAAAAAAATTCCAGAGCTGGGAGGGAAAAACTGTATAATTGTGTGTATATACATATACATACATATATATACACATGCATAATGCAACATAATTTCAGGCCAAATCTACAACTCAAATTTTTCTCTTAAATAGTTTTTCAGGTTTAAATCTTACCTCTGCTCCATCTGTGGGTCACAGTGGCATGGGCACTGTAATAGAACAGCAGCAGCAGCAAAATCTTCCAAAGCATCCTTCTCTTTAAAATACGTATGTCTATCTGTATAGTGGATTTTTTATTTCCCAGCTCCTTTCTTTTCAGGAACAAATAATGGCTTTTCCTCTCCCCCTCCCCCTTTGCAGAAGAACCTGTCTGTTCTTCTGAGTAGAGCTGAAGTCAGCGCGCAGCTCCTCTCCCAAACCAAGTCTCCTCGGGATCAGGAATCTTACTTTCACAGACAGACTTTGTTTTTATCCACATCTGGAATGACTCATAGTGCATGTGAGTTTGCTGGCAGCTGGCTGCATAAATATCATTACATTTTTGTAGTTGAGTTTCGTTTGTTATATGGGCCAGTTGGAATTTATTTTTGTCCAATAAACAGCCACAAGTATCTTCATTAAAAGAGACTCTGGAACTGGAGCTACTCTTCTGAAACACAGGGGGCTATACACTAGGCCCTGTCCAAGGCGAATCCCTCCTCTGGAATGATGGAGAGCCGCCCTTGGATGCTTAAGTCAGGGACTGGGGCCTGAGCTCTGCAAGAATATTTTGCTACTGTGATTCATATAATCACTGCTTTATTAAGAACATATCATACTGACTTTAGATTTCAGTTCTAGGCAAGAGAAGTCCTGGCCTTTTCCTCCACTTGGCCAGTATGGAGAACAGGAAGGTCCAAATCCTTAACTGGCTCTCCTCAATGGAACTGTGAGGAACACTAAACAATCCTGAGGACAGTCTGCATTAGCCAGGCTGAACGTGGAGGGGTGAAGGTGAAAAAAATTGAAGGCTACTGATACACATCTCCTGGCTGATGCTGGTGCCAAGGAACACAACCCTGACTGACTCACCATGGAGGAGGCTGCATGTATGCACTGTCCCTGACACAGATTCAGCAGCAGCACTGTGGAGTACCTTTTGGGAATACAGCACCAGAATCGCAGCAGGCTGCCGTGACAGCAGGCTGTCTTGGAACAGACTGAAGAAAAATAGGAATAAAAGGAGTATTTACAAAACCAAGGGATAGGGGACACTCCATTTGGTATCTAGAAGTGATGAGTCTAATTCTCTCCTTTTATGGGTGAGAGTGAGTCAGTAACAAACCCACGGACATGGGTCCATGCATTTATACTGGTGTAAAACCGGCACATAAGAAAGGAGACTTCAGCTCAGAAGATATAAATAGAAGGATTAAGGGAAAGGATCGAGAGCTGGAATGACAGAGGGCACCGTGGCTCAGGATTAATGTGCACTGGCAGGGAGGCATGGAGAAAACCTGTTCAACTCCTGTGTGCCTGATGCCAACATCTGGCCTTAGGCTCAGTCCCCACATTCTTCTCCGTCCCAGCTGAAACACCAGCTGTAAAGGAAGGAAGAGGGTCAAATAAGGCTGTCTAGCTGAAGGCAACTCCACTTCTTTTCCTACATGTACAGATTTTCCTATGCTCAGACTGCCTCAGGTCACTCCCACATGAACAGCACATGAATGCAAGACAGTATTTTACATGCCAAGGAGATGACAAAAGGTGCAATTCAAATGGAGAGTGGCTCACCAACTCTCTCTCTATATATAACTCTTGTTACCAAAACATATTAGGGGTGGGTCTGAGTGCAGGGTTGAAGTTAGGTGTGGGCTCACTCATGTCTGCCCAGGAATTTTGGGGCTGGAGGGAACCAAGTTCTGTGTTCCCCAGAGAGGGTGAGAGAGAAAAAGAGAGGATTATTCCTACTTTGTTCAGGTCACTTAGGATAGGATGAGTTGTTCTCGAAGCAAGGTGATTCAGTCATCAGCTTGGACGTCAGGAACAATGACCTTAATGTCAGCAGGGTCTGTGAATGAAATGTTTTAAAGTCATGTAAAAAAGGAAGAAGCATTACCTGGGATGCATTTTGGAGGCTTGAGAAATGGAAAAAAATTAGGAGAGAACTTAAAATCCTGTGGGGTGACAAAGGAACATCTTTACAGTGTTATTTGGAGAGTGTGGATGGAAATTTCTGAGGCGCTGTAATTTCTTACATTCAAGGTAATAACAGCTGATACGAGAGGATTAAGGAGGCCAGACAGGCTCTATTCCCCTCCAAGCCAGAATCAGAACCCTGTTCTAGAGACAGTCCTGCAGAATGGCTGTGTCTTCTGGTTGGCAACAACGGGACAGTTCCTCTATTTCTTAATTGTCACCGTTTTATATATCCAGCCTAGAAAGGTTGAGGAGAAGAGTCCTAGGAATTTCCTTGCCTGATTTCCCCTCTACTTCCAGCCTCTGGAGCAAGTATCCTAGGAACAAGAGAGGAGTTGCATCTGAGACAGAAGATATGTGTGGTAAGACAGGCGTACAGATCAAAAATACAGGAGAGTGATTACTAAGCTCACCTTTTTCAGACCCTGGAGATGTCGCTCTGAAGTTACAGAATATATTATATTTCTTAGCTGTTATTTATTTCTCCTTAATCCGAGTCTGGCTGCAGAATCCTCTCCAGCAGCCCCTTCCTCATCTTAGCCCAAATACAATCTCTACCCACCTGTGGTTCAACATCCCACTCCACAGTGCAAGTCTTCAGGCACTAGAGCTGTGAGTGTCTCTCTGCATGTACCACAACTGTATGGCAAATTTGCTTTTAACACTGTCAATGATGCACTCACATTTGTTTTCTTACAGGTAATGTAGCAGCTGTAAATATAACAGGTCCATGGAAAATAAAGAATGCTTTCTCTCTAGCATCTCCTCAAGAAGTGTAAATGTCCCTTTCCCCCCTTAAAATTGTAAAAGCTTATTCTCTCTTATATGGATATATATATACACACAGAGGCAAATCCTCCCTATTAAAAAACCCTCCAGAGGAAGCCAGGAAATAAATCTTTCAAGCATGCTCACGGCACTTCAACTGTATAACTCCTATTCGTCTCATGGCTATATTTTATTAGATACTTTCTCAATTTCAGCTCAAGGCAGTTCCTGCCTATGCTGGGGGTTTGAATCACTGCAACTATAATGAGAACTGAAGCAGGGTAGAAATCCTCATTATTTATAAGTATTAGCCATGCCTACACTGCTTTGGAAGTATATAGAAGGGGAGCTTTGGAGTGAAGAACTCATCCTGAAGGTGCATCAGGAAGGAGAGGGTGCCGTGCTGCTGAGGCCAAGGGCTGCTGGCTGGTCAATATTCAGGTCTTAAATCACTGCAGTGCTAGACTTCAGTGTCACGGCTATGTTAAGGTGAATATTTATGTTTTTACCACGTCTCACAAACTTAGGTGTTGGAGCTGCAAGTCCTCCAGCGCTCCCAGTACCTGTGAGACCTTTCAGGCACGGGAAAGGTGTGACTGCTGCCTCTGGCAGGGTTTTTGAGGTGAAAATGGACATTTATGCAACTCCAATGACTAGATACCAACTAGCAGCTTTTCCATTTGAGTCATCCATCCTGATGCTGTCAGGGACTGGCTGTCACTGCTATTCCCACAAGTCCATTTGAGGAACCTGGAGATAGGGCAGGGTGGAAAGAAGTGCATGAGGACCCAACAGGGAAGCTGCCAGCTGACCTTTCTCAGCACAGGCAGGGTGAGAGCAGGGCTTGTCGTGGTACTCCAAAGCTGTCCTTTCTCCTATCACCGATGCAGTCATGGTGGAAGGACAACTTCAGCCTGCATACACAGGAATTCTGAACTTCCCAGAAGATGCTCTGGAGTGACCAATGTATAGAGGAGTGTACCTTATGCTCTTTTTAGTAGCTCATTGTGTGAAATAGCATAATCTAAAAAGTGAATGGAAGGGGAAACAAGGCAATGGGTGATCAGGAGCCTGTGGGTCTTCCAAGGAAAATAATTTCTGTTTCACTGGGGAATACCAGCTCGTGATGTCAGTTCAGCTCTGGCTCTGATGACCTTCTCCCAAACCCGAGGAAGGATTGCAGTTTGCCTGGACACCTCAGTCACTGTGAGTGTCCCTTAAAAATCTTCTTTCGAACAGACTTTTTTTTTTTTTTTTTTTAAGGTTTACCCTGTTTCAATAGGAAAACAGAGTGAGTATGGAAAGTCCCTCTGAGCAAGAAACTCTGCTCTGCAGCCAGAGCCCTGCCCTGTGCCATAGGCATTGCAGGATCTGCCTGCCAGTCTGACAGCACAGTGGAACAGTGTGCGTGACACAGACACTGACATCCTGCCCACCACAGGGATGGAGAAACGGAGACATCCACAAAAAGTGACTCACTCACTGAATGAACTGATGGTAGTGATGCTTTAAGTTTTAACTTTTACATTTTTCAAATCCTGTACTGCTAGTGTAACTCTGAAATTTCCTGTAGCTTGTTAAGTGCTGTTCTCTCTTGCTCACACAGACATAACAAAGCCTCTCCAGCTTGCTCTCCAAGGACACCCAGACTGTTCTAAGCTGAAAAACTGTAAATCTTCATCTTGGGGAGAGGGGGGCAAGCTTGGGGAAATTCCATCATTGGCTGGGTTCTGGTTGAATTTATGCTGATATAAAAGTATGAAGAACTCGTGACCTGTGGTCCATTTTGGGATGCACTGAGGCAGGAGCCTCTGGAGCCCAAAAGTGTACATCTGAAGGCCTTTCAAATAAATCCCTCCTTTATTCCTTTGTTCCTGTCTAGTCTCTGTTTCTAGGTAGCCATTGAAGGCATCAGTAGAGCTGGGGGCAGACACCAAGAGCAGATCCATTCCTCTGCCCAAAATATAAGGGAGTGACCTGACACTGAAGGAGCTCACACAGCACCACTGCCATCTACCAAAAAAAAGAAAGTGGCTTTTGCAAGAGGCAAAGAAATACCCTTTTAACAAGGAGCATAAAGAGAGTGGGGGGAAAAAAATAGCTGTGTACAAGCTCCTAGGAGAAGAACAGGTCTTTTGAAACTGGACTATTGGCATTTGAACCCCGTAGTCCATAATGACAATTACTGGCCCCTCAGCTGAGCATCTTCCTTCAGCAACAATCTGAATATCAGAATCTCAACGAGCCTCAGAGAACCCACAGCCAGAATGAACATTACATGGCCACACAGTGCCATGAGTTGGGAGCTGGAAGGGATTTTAAGGCACCTTTTAGCTGTCTGTGTGCCCCAGAGCTCCCTTTCTGCCTTCATCTAGCTGCCTGAGCTCACATTCACAGGAGCACTTAGATGCTGAGCTGATACTTTACAGATTTACATTTAAATAACTGAAATTTAAATTCTGCACATGCAGCTTTGCAGATATCTGAATTCCTTGTGCGCCTGAGCTTCCCCTGTGAGGCTTCTTAAACACTTGTATCACTGTATCTACCTTAAAAAACAGAGCTTCTCACGTCCCAGTTTGTATTTCAAACAAAATATTGAGACTTAATACTGTCTTAATACTTACAGAAACATATGACTGCAAAGGCTCCTTCTCAAGTCCCATGTTGCACATTTCAGTTTTTTTCCACATATTCAGGAAGCAGATGGGGAACATATTTTACCCTGTGACTTGTGTGTTTGAGAAGTTGTCTGCTTTATAAGGTGTCCTGGCTCAGCCCACTCTCTGCCCAAGGAGATGTGGATATACTCTGTAAGAAATACTCTTATTAGACCTGAATTACAGGATCTTCTGGGATGAAGCCTTTCAGCTCTGTTGCTGAATCTCTTGCTACCTGTGGGAGGTAATTAAATATTTACTGTGGCAGAGAGAAGGAAAAGGAGGATGGTGCTTTTTGCCATGATCACAGCCCTCACACGTAAGATGCAGGTCTTTCTGCCTAGCCATCTTTTTTATTTGGAAGCAGGATACATTCCATTGATATTGCATTACTCACCACGCTCATATAAAAGATGAAAGTTCAAGTTGCCTCAAGTAGAAGAGGTATTTGAATCCAGGTTCTTTGCTCCTAGTTGAGTGTGTTAAGTTTCTAAGAAGAGATCTCTCTCCTGCTTTAGATACAAAAAACAGGGAGAGGACTCATGTTTGCAATGAAAACCTAACAGAGACAAAAAACTCCCACTAGCTTTAAGCTCCAAAGAGACACAAAACTTAATATGCCCCTTTCTTCTTGGCATTTCCTCTTGACTAGCTTAGACAGTCTCTGTGTTTCAGCCTGGATTATGTGAAACATTCTCAGAAATCAGGCTTTCTCCCCAGGCACCGTACAGATAGCCTAGATACTGAAACTGGAGCTGTGAATACAGCTCCGAGTAGTGCTCAGTTCCATTGAGCCAGGGTCTTCCCTAAACCAAGACTCTATAAAAATGATGTGTCAGTAAGGTGGCTTTGGTCAAACGTGTGTTAGATCACGTAGAAATTGATGATGCCACCTAATGACATGCCAGGGCCTTTTTTGATCACCCCCTCAAAACATCACTCAGGGTGCTGCTGCCCACAGCAATCTGCAGTGGGAAGAGCATGGAGACAGGAGAAGGAGGCTGTAGTCAGCAGGAGCTAGCACAGAAAGTCACTGATGGCAGGCTGATTTCTTTCTCTGGCTGCACCTTATAAAATGCAGACTGTTAATTTTCCTTGTGGCTGCTCGGGCAGCTGCTGATGTAAATCACTGCAGCTACACCTCCCTGAGAGACCCTCTGAGGATTCAGACCAGCCTGTGAGCACGTAGACCTTGCTGGGTAATGCAGCAGAACCCTTTTGGGTAATTTAACCTTCCAAAGATCCCATCGGTTCTGCTTTGATGCAACCTGTTGGCCGCCAGTGTAAGCTCCAGTGGCGCAAAGCCAGTGTAAACATCAGGGCTGTGCCTTACAGTCAGGCAACAGAAAATGCTGTTAGCAGTGCTACTGTAAAACGGGCTCTGAAATGCGGCAGACAAGAAGTATCTGTCACAAATCACTGCTAATATCATAAAGGAAGGTCAGCTATGCAAAGCATTTCCTGCTTTTCAGCCTGCAAAGCCAGTAATGACAGCAGCGAACATTCACAGGGGGAGTTTCGTGATTAAATCCTCGGAACTGCAGAAAAATAAAAAGTCTCCTCAGTAAATGTTATGAAACGTTAAATCCAAAGTAAAACAAAAACAGAGCTTGACAATACAAACCCAGGAATAACTGGTGCTATCTCAGGAGCAGAGTGAAACACCAAAGGCTGAACTTAAGCTCATTTCCATCCATTATCAAGAACAGCCAGACCAGAGCTTTCTAGAGATTTTACATTTCAGTTCAGAGTATAATTCATTAGCTTATTGAAATTGTGGATAAAATTGCTCTGGGGTAAAGAGAGAGGCAAATACTCTGGCTAATAATTGTAAAATTAAGAGATTAGAGACACAGAGAAAGATGGATTGTGTGGTGATAGTATTAGAGGTGGGGTGTCATGCAGCAGCATTGCATGAAGGCTCAAACTGGAGTGGACATGCAAAGAGGATGACAGGAGAGGGGCAGGGTTAGGAATGGGAACCAGATGCAGGTGAGGTTATGACATCAGCAAACAGACACTGGAGCTGAACAGAGCTGGGCTCTTGTGCAAAACACCTGAGATAAAACCAGAGTCAAAGGGAAGTGCAACGTGGAAGTTTTATTCCTGATCTGAAAACTTCCATCTACTGTTTCTGCCTTTTAAAACACTGACATTCCCACTTGTTTACTCCAGTGGAGCACTGGTGGGGCTCTTGAGGGATGAGTGGGGGACTCAGTACAGGAGTGAGGTGAGAGAACGACTCAAAATTATTCCCTTCAGGCAGAAGCAGAAGAGTGGTCCAGCTCTATCCTTCTTCTTGGGCAGCCACGTGAACAAAGCAATGAGAGATGCAGCAGGTGGCCTGCAAAACAAAGCCTGAACCTTCAGGTACCAAACACCACCCTCTGGAAAGTGAGCCTTCCCTGCCCCACTGAGCTTTTTTACACTGAAGAATCACAAACCAATTAGCATTTTTCCTGCAAAACAGAAATCAGTAGTTCCTAGTCTCCTAAATAAGCCCCTCAAACAAGTTTGCAGGTAGGTAGAATGCAGGAAGTCAAAACCTCCTCAAAAAATGGGAGGTCTGATGTGTGTCTGACACCTCGGATCCACTGAGAATGTGCAGATCTTTAGAGAGGCAAGAGTTACTTTTCCTTTCTACCAATGTACACAGCTGTCACACCTCTGGGGAACCAATTCATCTTTTCCTGAAGCAGAAAGTTTTCAAATATGAGAACAACTTCGTGGCAAAGGTCTTCAAGAATGATTCAGGGACACTTCCATTCCTTGGTGTGAGGCAGGCAAACATTTGCTTCAGGTGAAAGACAAACTTTGAGTAAAACATTGACTTTTTTCTGCCTTGTTTACCTGTGAGCAGAAAAGGCAGGACAATGCTGCCCTTGTTCCTCATCTGTTTATCTCTTTAGACCCTAAAATCCTTCAGCCAGAGCCTGTCTGTGCCACACTAAGCACACTCACCTCTGCTGATGCTCTGGGGTGCTTTAGGTGATTGATCAATCCCCCACACTGTGCCTATGATTGCAATGAGCCACCAAGAAGGAAGGGAGAAAGGAATTTTCACTTTATTTTATTCAAACAGGTCACATCCTGAAGGATTCATAGCTGACATAACCAACAGTGATATTTAGCACACAGATTTGTTTAGAAGCCTTAGGAGATTAAAAAAGTGACCAGATTCTTCAGATTAAAAATCAGGACCCCTGTTTCAGGTGTAGGGAGGTGTGAGGACACACAAGAGAGACAGCAGATATTAGCTACTCACTTGTTCAGGACTTTCTTTGGCTCCCTTTAGTGAAACAGAAGCTTTATCATAGTGATAAGAGTTGAGACAGTTTAACTGACAGCACAGAAAATAACACACAGGTTGGAGAGGAAAAGGAAGTCAGAACCAATTAAATCTCCTAGGCTGTGCAGACTAGAGTAACAATCAATAACCTGAACACATTAAGTGTTGGATTCTTGTTAAAAACATATTTTTCAGACTTGTGAACCAGGATTTTTCTTGATAAACAGCTGTAAAATGAATAGCGTCTTAAAGCCCTAGACTGTATCTTAGGCTTCAGGGGAGGAGAGAGCTCATTGATTTAACAACTCAGGCTTATAGCTAAAATCTGTCCAGGGTGGGAGGTTTGATCAAGGATAAAGAAGCAAAGGGGAGTGGAAAGCACAGGTAATGCCCTGGCTTTGAAAGAGCTCTCAAAACTGCCTTAAATCTCTGCAGCTCTGCTTAAATCTCTGCTTAAATCTCTGGGAGACTCCACCCAGCTGTGATCCTGGCTCTCTGCTTGGGCTCACAGGGCATCCTCTCACCTTGTGTGCACACAGGTGGTGGGGCAGAGGTAGATGCAAACCTCCAGCCATCCCACCAGGCTCCAGGAGCTGCCTGTGGCTGGGGCATATCCTCATCCCCAGCAGCTGCAGCCCAGTGCCACGTTGCATGACAGCATAAAATGCTACATTGTGGTGACAAAACTGCCTCAGGGCCTTTATAAAACTGTTTTTAACAGCGCCAGCTTCCTAAAAAATCCCAGAATAAACCAAAACAAACAGATTGTGTGAGTGAATAACAGGCACGAAACAGAGTTCTTTCTCTTCCAGAAAAATAATGGATGCATACAGCAGGCAATTCCCTTGTTGGAGAGGTCTGAAACCTCTGAAGTTAATGTATATTCCAGCTAATGGGAATTGTAATCATTGGCACCAGGCCCACGTTTAGCTCAGTACCAGCCCTAGCACAAGGGAGGCATTCAGAGGCAGCTCACATCCGAGGGCAGGAGAAATGAGCTGCCAATTGTGTCAGACATGCTGCCTCAGGAGGGGGGAGAATTGAGCTTTTCCTGCTGCCTGCCTGCTCCGTTTCTCTGATCCCTTCCAGAGCAGGCTGCCCCTGCTGTGCTAGCACCCACAAAGCACCCAAATTTATAGCACAGAGTTCTTATTAACCACCAAGATTTCTGGATCGCGCACGTCAGGGTGCAGGGGGGACAGCACAGCCAGACGCCTCTCTTGTGCTGAAGGGTGTGGGCTGGCTCCTCTCTGATGTGCTCTCGCTTTCTTCTTCAGCTTGGCGCAAATGTAATGGAAAAACCGGGAAATTTTCACCTCCCCTTTTTTTTTTTTCCCTTGAAGAACTATACATACAGGCGTGTGTGCATGTCTGTGTGCAATCACACAGAGGGACAGAGAGGGGACAAGGGGTCTGTCATGCCTGTGAAGCCTGGCAGTGCAGAATCTATCACACCACAGAAACCTTCCCTCTCTGATGGTGACGCCAAAATGATTTTTTTCTTTTTCTTTTATACCCCTCTTACATACTCTTTTATATAGTTTTATGTATTCTCAGTGCTTTTAGCTTACATCCTTGTAACTTTCTAAGTCTGATAACTCAGCTAAGACCCACTGCACTGTTAAACCAGGAGACCAAACAGTCTAAAAGCCCCAGACTCCAAGGTCCTCTCCAAAACATATTTTTGTAAACTAAAATAAGCCCATCGAGAAGGAAAAGTTCCTCAAAATGGAACGCTCACTTGAGCTTCTCACTGAGGAATTTTTGATAAATATGCTAATTTTTGCAAAGCCTATAACTGTGTGTATTTTGGTGTGACAGGGTGCATGCATTTTTGGAGCATTCCACCTGGACAAAGTGCTGCACTCAAGGATCCTGAAATAAATACCAAGGTAAAAACCCCTTTTCCCATAAAACATGGTTTTGGTTTTAATTTTAAGACCAGGGAAAGGCATCAATGGCTGTCACTCGTCAGAGGTTGTATCAGTTGCTCCTCGCATCCTGGGCTGTATCAGTGCCAAAACACCAGGAGAACACTCTAATTAGCTTGACTTGCACCAAGCCTCCAGTGAACTGATGATCCACTGAGCACTGAGACCACACTATCTGTGAGGTGAAAGATTCCCTACTGCTAATTTACTTTAGTTCAGTAAAACTTGAACCATTACTTTTGTTCCCAATTCTTTCTGTCGTGCACAACAGCAAAAACTGTCATGGAGGCCAGACTGACCCTGTTTCTTATCTCTTTTGTCCGTCCTTCCTTCCTTCCTTCCTTCCTTCCTTCCTTCCTTCCCTCCTTCCTTCCTTCCCTAAAACAGAAGTGCTTACAGAATACAGTAAACATGCTGCAGAAGGGAAAGTACCATCTCTCTTTTCTGAACAGTAAAATCAATGTGATTCAGTTAAACCTAGAGGTGCCAGGGAACTGAGTGGTTAATATGTTTCTTCTTGGAAAACGTCAATTAAATTAAACCAAAATTTTCTGAGTTGGGGAAAATGTGTGTACCATTTCTGTCAGGAAATATTTCTAAACCCCAGAGGCAACTGTTGGTGCAACTTAAGAGAGCATTCAGTCCTCACTGAATGAATGAAATCTTTTGGTGAATTGCTACAAAACAGGGAAAATTTGGATTCAAGTCCTTGTAGATCCCACATTTGAGATAGGAACCTTACCTGTCACTTGCCTACATGTGGAGAGAATCATTCAGGCTCCTCCACTGTAAGCACTTCATTTCCTTCAAGGAAATCAGTATTCACAGAGACAGGGATCCCAGCCTGTCCCCTCCACATCCCATGAGCATTTTATAAGCCTAATGAGCACCCTCCTCACTCTTCTTCTTAATGAGTATTTACTTATGCAAAGTGAAACCACTTTAACAAAAGGAGTGAAGTCAAACCTCTGTTTCTCTGAAAGGTGTCGGATTTGTCTCAACATTTTTGACAATAGAAGATCTTTTGCAGGGCAGTAAACCTGGTTTCCACTCAGTGTTAATTCTGCCCCTGTAACAGGAGCTATGATAAGAAGAACTAGGCTTAACATACCTTATTAAGTGAGGTTTTGGGCACTAAAATCCAAATGGTGTGGATTTAGAACTTTTAGTTGAGCTTACAAAGCTCAAAAGGAACATGCAAACAGTTGAAGAAATGAAGGAGTTTGTCTTCATTTGGAGCAAAATTATGTCCAGGCTCCACAGAAAGCAGTGTTAGGTTTTTTATGGACAGACAGACGTTTTATGACTATCCTCTTTGGAGAAACATGAAAATGCCTAGTGCAAAACAAGATGCCTATCTGCCTGTCTCCCTTCCATACATCTGTGTTCACATGACTGAGACATCTTATCTTTCAGCCAAGTTTCAGATATTAGGTTTCCTCAAGCAGAATTCATATCATATCTCTAATAATGTGGATCTTAAAGAGCTCAGCATCAAGTGGGGTGCATCAGTATCACTGTTCAGGTGTTGGAAAGACAAAAGCACCAACAGAGTTGGAGAAGGATGTGGTGGGAGCTGGGCAGAACCACACCAGACAAATGCCACTGTTGGTGCAATGTCCCCACTCCACGAGAGGACAGCTGTGCAGCACCACTGGCACAGGGGGATTGTCTGAGGCAACCAACGCTGAAAAGCTCTCACGGTGGTGAGGAGAGCATGCAGAGGTGTAATGGGAGACAAGGAATAATCCCACCGGGGCAGGCAGTAAAAGTAGGAAAACAACAGAGGAGAAGAAATGTGGAAGGGGTAACCTCCTATCTAATGCATGTGCAATTGTAGGACGGAGGCAAAGGTTTGAATCAAACTGCAGAGCACGGCTGGGGATGAGAAAAAAGGACAGAAAATCCATTTTAGAACTATGTTCTGAGGTTTTATTCACAACATGACTCTGGAGCTTTATGGCCTCAGGTTTCCACAACAGCTCGTTCACCAAGGTGCTTACTGCACCATCAGTTCCCCTACTCCTCCTGGACACCAGAGAAGCTTGTGCTTCGTGCTGGGGAATGAGGACAGGCTCCCTGGTCAGAACAGCTTCATTCACTCCTGTGGCCCCAGTATAGCTCTGAGGCCCTCTTGGCCAGTTTGCTGGTGGGGCTGGTGCAGCTGGGAAGTGCCTGGCCTCACTGGCCTGGAGCTGCTCCTCCACGTCAGACATTGTGCCTTGTGTCAGCAAAGGGGTGCCAGGCTGGTTGGGTATGGAAAACATGCCTGGCAAATTTTATCTGAAAGCAGGCAGGGCCAAGCACAGTGACAATAACAGTGTTGTGCACAGTGTGGGCTAGCAAGCTGTTAAGGAACCAAAGACATGAAAGAAGAGTGGGAAAAACTGCTCAGATAACAATCCTCCTGTGACCACTTCTATGCCCTAGTGATGTCTAAATGTAGATCTATGTCACTATTAAGGTTGGTATTAGTGATGCCTTAAATCTACCTAGAAACAGAGACTAGACAGGAATAAAGGAGCAAAGGAGGGATTTATTTGAAAGGCCTTCAGAGGTACACTCTGGGCTCCAGAGGCTCCTGCCTCAGTGCATCCCAAAATGGACAATGACAGGTCATGAGTTCTTCACACTTTTGTATCAGCATAAATTCACCAAGCAGAACCCAGCCAATGATGGAATTTCCCCAAGCTTGCCTCCTTCTCCCCAAGATGAAGGTTTACAGTTCATGGGCCTAGGACAGTCTGGGTGTCCTTGGAGAGTGAGCTGGAGAGGCTTTGTTATGTCTGTGTGAGCATGAGAGAACAGCACTTAACAAGCTACAGGAAACTTCAGAGTTACACTAGCAGTACAGGATTTGAAAAATATAAAAGTTCAAACCTAAGGCATCATTAGATAACTTCCGTCTGCGACCTGTAAAATTTCCTGATCATTAAACTAAAGCTATGTGTGCAGATGAATGGAGGGCTTCAAAACGACGAGCCTTTCACTTCTAAAAGGTCCCTCTCTCCTTATGATGCTGGTTGTTGACAGCAGAAATGAGGGAAAGCAAAGCTGACCCCATACTTTCCAGAGCTGGATCTAATGGTTATGCCACATTTAATCAAAATAGGAGAGTAAGGGAAGGAGACAGAAAAAGCAAAAACAGATTCTGGAAATTATCAGAGAGATTAAATGTTAACAAACTGGAGAAGCAGAAAAAAAAAGAAAATTAACATAATCCTTTATGAAATGCTAAAAAAGAAGATGGCTGATCTCTTTTTCCTCTCTCTTTCTTTCATCCACTATATTTCTTTTTTATTTTTATTTTTACACCAAGTCTAATGGAAAACCAACAGCTGAGTTAAGTTGTTGAAACATTGGACAGCAAAGGGAAAATATGACGGCAGCTTTGCAGATCTTACAGGTTACTGCCTCTATGACAATAACCTCTTTTATTCCCTCCACCCCCTCCCTCTGGGGATGTGCATGTCCTGCTGTCTTTAGCTGGAGAGCAGAAAGAAACTGAGAAGATAACTGGGCTTGAGCATGTGTCCCAGGGAGATAATAGCTCTGACGTTACTCTAATTTTTCCTAATAAACTAGGGCTTGGTCCTGAAACACTCTCAGGCAAGGGGCCCAAACATACTTCAGGAGCCCCATTTTAATCACAGAAAAATATTTGCAATAGAGCTGTTAGGTCTTCATGGACAGCTGAATGGGGCAGAACTTTATCTTCGGTGTTTGGCAGACAGAAAGGAGATAGGACATTCAGCTGGTGAAGCAGAAACTGCTTCTCCCAGTGCAACCCAGCAACCCACTAGCAGCTGCAAATTAGGGAGGATTTACATTCTTTTCAGCAGCTGCCTGTTGTCCTTACCTCTCTCTGCCTCCATGTCCCATGTCCTCTTGTCCTGAACCAGTGTCTTGCTTCTCCTGGTGTCCAGCTCTGGGGCTGGGAGCCCAGCACTGCATGCTTGTGGCTTTGCACTTTACCTGGGGTGGTTTACTCTGCCTCCCTCTTTGCCCTAACGCTCCTCCGATTTTCCTTCTAATTAGAATAAATGCCATCTCTCCGTGGTTCCCTGTGGCTGGTTAATTAGTCTGCTAAGGCATTACTGAATTCCAGGAGAGCAGAGAAGGCATACGGGCCAAAACCTCCCCAATGTTGTCTGTCTCTCCCATGTGGACATACACCACCAGAGGAGAAGCAGCTGACCCTATTGGCACAAAAGGTAACTAAAACATCCAACACCCCACCCAAGGCTATTGAAGTAATTAGGAAGACGCCCAAAGGGCTATTAGTCAGGCTCATAAAGAGCACATACCTTCAAAATTAGTTTTCACCACTGTGGCAGGGAAAGGAAAAATGATGTTTTTATAGCTTGTGGCTGTTTCAGCCTGAATCTCCTCTGCACAGTTAAAGCAAGATCTTATGTGCAGCAGCCTCTGACCTGGATTAGCAGATTTCCATACCTGGATGTTCTCTGGGATCTTCCTGGCATCCTGTCTCCTTGCTCTGCAACCTATATAAGTGCAGAAGGACATCTCCATGCCCTCAGGCCCTTCCCCAACAATTTGTGTTCCACTCTCATCCCCACAACTGCAGAATAATTTTCCTGAAATCAGGTGGGAAAGCTCTGTAGACCATGCCCTGTAAGAGACATGAAGCTGGGACCACGGGCGGTGCTGGTGATGCCTTAGGNTGAGCTGTCACTGTCCATTTTGGGATGCACTGAGGCAGGAGCCTCTGGGGCCCAGAGTGTACCTCTGAAGGTCTTTCAAATAAATCCTTCCTTTATTGCTGTCTAATCTCTGTTTCTAGATAGCCATTTAAGGCATCACTGGGGGTGCTGACACCTGGAGCAGACTAACATGGAATGTCACACCCTGGAGCCAAACCAAGCTGGTCAGTGCCTGCTGTGCCCTGCACTCCATGGCCCATCCCAGCTGGTGCCACTGGGATATACCACGGTGGGAGGAGACGTGGAACCCTACAGCAGCAGAAAGAGGCTCTGCAGGACAAACAGAAGCTCTCTGTGCACAGGTGCTCTGCAGCCTCAATAATTCCTGGAAAGGAAACCCAGGGAAGGTGTTCCCCCTGTCACCACAGCAGGTCACCTGGGAGACCACGGGAAAGAGTTCCACTGTGGTTTGGAGGGCCCTTTTTTAAAATGAGGAAAGTTGTGTTTAGTCAAGGAAAAAAACCACAGTTCTTCCACCCACACAGAGATTAATTTTCCAGGTTCTCAAACTTGGCACTAAAGTTATGAATCCTATTTAAATGAACTGTTTGTTCTTAACAAGGAAACATTACATAGATTTTTATTTTTTTTTAATAAGCTGTTTGTGGTGAGAAAATCACACCATTCATATTTGGTGTCTGTGCTAGCTAGGAAGGTATGTTGTTGTTTGTTGCATGCTTGTTGCATTTGGTTTCAATTGTCATGAGAAAATTGATGTCATATTCTTTACAGCTTTATGACCACTAGCCTGGGCCTGGAGCTATTTTTATATTTAAGATGTCTTGTCCCACAATTGCCTGGAATTCCTTTTTACCTGAAAGAGAAATTTCAGTGCATGACTTCTTGCAAGACTAAAATTCTGCCTACGGGGTAAAAGCCCTTCTAACAGTAGCTGTAACTATGTGAGGGCTACATATAATCAAAAGAAAGAAAAGATCTGTTGAGTACAGATAAGTATTTTTACAATCACCCAAAAATGGAGGAAAAAAAGTAATGGACATTTAATTCTTCTTTCTTTTTTTTTTTTTTCTTTTTCCTTTTCCTTTTTTTTTTTTTTTTTAATTTATCTTTTCAAATTCCTACTAAATTGAATAAATGGGTTGGGCTTCAAATTTAGAGGTTCATATTTAATTTGAATGCTGCATTTCCCACTTTCTGATAGCTCCAGACTTTAAGACTTCCTTGAACTTTCGGGTTTTGTACCAAGATTTTTCTTACTTCATCTTGAAATAGGAGGAACAAGTTGTGTTCCTCCTATTTCAAAGTTTACTTAAACTTAAAAGCATGAGTTTGAACCCATGAGGAAAAAAAAGAAAATTAGAAATGCTATTTGAATTATTATTTTGAACAAGACCATAAACCTACTTTTTCCAAACATGATAAAGCTTTCTAAAAACTATTTCTAAAAAATACCGTAATTAAAATGTGAAATTACTAAGTAGTAAGTATTTTATCTATCATGAAACATGATCTATATGCTGGATACTTTAGCTGCAAAAAAGAAATCTATTCTGCTAAATTTGCAGATTAATGTGATTTGTTTTATAAACATTTAAAGGAAACAAGAAATTTCTTTATATTCCATGTGGTTGGATGAATACAGAAAGAAAAATGTAGATTTGGATATAGATGCACTTTGTTAAGGCTTTTGAAGCCTAAATCTGTTCTAAAATAAAAGGAAATAAAAATAATCTAAAAATAGCTAAAAACCAAGTAATTACAATGAAGGCTAAATAATACTGAAGTGCTTCCATTCTTAATTGAATAATATTGCATTTCCAACTGGCTCATGGTGCTTTGCAGTTGGATCACACATACTTATGGCTGGAACATTCCATGTTTTAGGATGCCCTCCACACAAACCAGGTACTGGGTGTACAAAATACCAGCATGTGAGCACTGCCCACACAGCCACACATCCCTGCTGTGCTCCCCACTGCTCCAAGGACCTCTCCACACATCCTGACAATCTCCTGAGGGGCAGGAGATGGCATTTTTGGGTGGGGCCATCTTCATGCTTGAAACCTAACCATCCTATCAAACATCAGAAGGAACTGTGTGAGTGGTACAAGCTGATCTACAGCAAAGCATCAGTCAGAAATTTGGATCCAATCAATTCCATGTTTGCTCCAATGAGCATCTAATGATGTGGCTGACTTACATCTTTGGGAGGCTGTCCCATCTTGGTAAATGACGCAAATTTATGGTGAGTCTTACAAGTCTTTTCCTCATTTGTTCCAAAATTTATTGTCCTCATTTCTACAGCTGCTCTATACATTCTCCAGGTAACCTTGACAAAAGAAAACAGCATTAAAGCATTTCTTCATTGTGAGAGTGGTGAGAGAAAATGGCACAGGCTGCCCAGAGAAGCTGTGGATGTCCCATCCCTGGAAGTGCTGAAGGACAGGTTGAATGAGGCTTTGAAAAACCTGGTCTAGGTGTCCATTCCCGTGGTGGGAATTGGATGATATTTAAGGTCCCTTCCAAATCAAACCAAACTTCTATGATTCTGAAGATATCAGGAACATATCATCTACCTCAAAGTCTCTGGCTATACCTACACTCATACATGCCAAACATGTTGCCATGAAAAGGCTTTCAGCCTCTCTGAAAATTATGAAAATCGCAGCTCAAATGGCACTTACTTGGCCCTGTGGCTGTTTGAAATGAGAAGGTAAAGAGATCACAAAGACTCAGAGCACGGTTAGGTGAGAGAATGGGCACAGGTAAGGTGCCCTTCACAGCAGTGCAGAGAAAGAATGCACTCAGTACCA
Organism: Vireo altiloquus; assembly: GCA_013396875.1. Classification (NCBI taxonomy): domain Eukaryota; kingdom Metazoa; phylum Chordata; class Aves; order Passeriformes; family Vireonidae; genus Vireo; species Vireo altiloquus. The sequence goes on along the minus strand of VZRF01015415.1, from coordinate 503,781 downwards.
CAAAACCTGCTGAGCTCACAGGAATTCATACCCTGTGCCTTTGGCTCTGCCACAGCATTTGAATAATACCTTACTCCAGCTTTGGTTTTATGTCTGTGCAAAGCACACCAGCTTTTAGCCACAGTGGCTGCACTTTCAGAAGGTGCAGCTGAGATTAATGTATCTCATAAAACTGTGACCCATTATCAAGACATCAGTGTTTTAATCTGAAGCCACACAGGAAACAATAAAATGATTTAAAAAAAAAATTGCACTCTTTTTTAAAAAAGACCGTTCTCACTTTTTGCCCATTATCTTTAACCCAAGGTTGCCAAGGGTTTCGAGTAAAAAGATATCTAAATGAAGACTCCTAGGACTGTTCCAGGAAGAAACTGTTATGGATTTGTCTTAAAGACAAGCTCCTGTAGGCAAGCAAAGGGCTGAATTTGTGTGGATTTATTAGATCATTTAACTCTCAGGTGTTTTAATGTTTGCTTTGATTGCTGATTCAAATACAGGCAAGTTAAGCTTAAAATGGTTCAGCAGAGAAATGGTAGCAAGAATTGCACTGGGTGCTTTTGTGCTTTCTACATTCATTTGTAAATGTCTTATGTTTAATCTCTCAGGTTCATTAACTCGTTTTATAATTGGGCAGTATACACACAAAAAGCCTGCATTTTCTTTTTACTTACTACTTTGAAATTACTAACACCATTGAAGCAGACAGGTAATTGATCATGTATTTCTGGCAAACTAAGGCTGATAATTTGATTTTCTATGCCTCAAGATGCTTCAAATTTATATAAGAATCATGGTGAGTCTGTGTTATTACTGCCTTCAAGGCTCCAAAAACCTTTGTAAGGAGTAGTAAACTCACCTGTGTATGGTTCACTTTTGAGCTTGGAAAAAGGAAAATTGTATTGATGAGAAGATCTTTTGTCGTGCTGGGCTGAAGATCCAGCCTCATATGACTCTTCCCACTGTTAGTTTGTTCTTCTGGGTGAGTCCTGGCAGTCTGACACACTTCCCACTATAGGAGACATCACATATGGGCCAAAGAATGGGTGAAGAGAAATTCTGACATCCAGGGACTTGTTGTGTTGTTTGGTTTATCAGCAAGGGAGTTTGTGTCAGGACCCAGAGGCTCATTCCCACATGGAGCAGCTTGATTGGAATCCAGGGGGAGAACCCTGGATTGAATCAAATCCCACTGGCTGTGTGGCTCCTTGCAAACCACCAGATAACTTCACTTTCCTCCTGAGATGCTTTTTGGTTTTCCTTTCTATGAGACCTACAACAGCAGATGCTTCTTGGTTCCAGCTCCAATATCTGATATGTTTAATGCTTCCTTCTAATCTGCATGCTATCAGGCTCTCCTGTTTTCCTGAGAATCCATCTTCCTTGAATGTGAAAATAAAACACAACCAATTCACACCACCTCCACAGTCTTCCTGGAAGGACAAAGAAACTAGAAATATAAATTTAGATGGTGTGAAAGAAAAGCATGAAATGCACATTGGCCTGTCTATTGTTCTACCTTGGTAATTGTGTGTAATTGGTGTGTAGAGGGAAGTGGTTACATTCTCCTCAGTGCCAGTGGGGCCACATCTAACCTGTGTCCAATTTTGGGGCATGCAGGTACAGGAGAGAGTGCACTGGAGAGAATCCAGAGGAAGGGCAAAGGGCTGAAGGACATAATTCATGAGCAAAGGCTGAGGAATCTGGGCTTGTTCACCTTGCAGAAGAGAAACCGAAACAGGGATCTAGAGAAACCAAAATCTTCCCTCATCTAGAGGGAGGCTGTGGGGATGGTGGAGTCAACCTCACAGACATGCTCAGAGCAGTCCACAGAGCAGTCAGAGACTTCCCTTGCAAATTGAAGCAAGGGAAATTTTGGTGGGAAATAAGGAATAAAAAAGGGTTTTACCCCAAGGATTGTACAGTACTGGAAAAGGTTTCCAGAAAAGCAGGGGAGTCTCCATCTGTGGCAATATTTAAAAATTAACTAGACAAGGCTTCAAAGCTTGTACTTAACTTTGGAAGTATCCTTGTTTTGAGGAAGAGAATAGACCAGATGATCTCCCAGAGTCCCTTCTGGACTGAATTTTTCTATGATTCTTTCTCATGGAAAGGTGTGAAGAGATCCAGCTTAGAGTGTCTAAACTTTGAAGTTACACATACTTTTTTTTTTTTTTTGACTTTTCAGTTGATGTAGTTGGTAAAGCTTTTGATTATACAAATCCACTGTTGTATTACAGAGGAATGGCATGAGGACAAACAAGAAAAAATTCATTTCGTAGATAAATACTCCCTGCATGGGAAATGCCCTTTTATATCCAAGAGATAATGATTCACATCTATGTTTCTGAGAAGGATCCTTCTGAAATATGGGAAGCATGGATTCTGGAAATAGTGCTAACCAGGAAATGCCATGAGCTATTTAAAGGCACTCTTCTCATGACAGTGCATGACAGCATTCATAAGACCAATTACAAGCACTTTAATTATTTTCAACAGGATAAATCAGTGCTTTTAATTACAATAATTCCTGGGCTAACTGCACTGTGTGGAGCTATTCCATGACAGCAAATCTTCACTATCCTTTCCAACCACTCAACAGATGTGCTATTTTACAGCACAAAATGGCCTTGGTGTTTCATGTCAGGGATGGCTGCTTTTCAGCAATATCAGTAATTGCTGAACACAGGGGTGAAAAGCATTTCCAGAGCTCTCAGACTGTAAGGGATCTAGGTTATGATAATGCATTAAGTGTGGACCCTCTTAAGGGATGTCCCAGATGCTGAAGAATTGGATGGAATTCTGGGGTGTAATAGCCAGTTTCATGTGAGGCCATTTTTTCCTTATAATCCTTCTGTGTTCCAAGAGTATTTTTGTTGCCTGCCACATACTCTCATGCTGACAGTTGAACATCTCTTTATAGCGACGTAAAAGAAACATCATAAATGCAGAAACAAGGAGAGAACATTCTCATCACTGTCACAGTTAATAGCCTGAGATTGAAATGATTTATTTCCTTTTAAATTAGAGGACTTGCTTGTTTACATATGAACCTTGAATCACAGCAGGCTTAAGTATTTCCTGCATTGTAACTCCAAGTATAAACTACACAGTATGAAAAACTATTATAGTGTAGTGTATAGTGTAGTGTCTTCTCTAGTTCTTCCTCCTCTCTGTCATTTAGTGGGAACCATATTTGATGTGGTAGAATGAAATAAATAAATTTTTTTTAAAAGTCTCCATTTTTTGGGGCTGCTTTTCTTAGAAAAAATTTTTCTTTCAAGACTCATTTGCATTCTGGGTCTGTTTCTGCTCCCAGATGGTACATTTCACAGGCATGGTTTACTGATCATTTTAAAAAGCCTTTTATTAAGTCAAAATAACAACAGGGGGAAAAAAAAAGATTAAGCTATAAAGAGAATAAATAAAAGATTTGTTTTTCCCTAAACATAGATGCCATTGAAAGAAAGAGTGATGGTGAATATGGTAGTAAATGTTTTCGGGAGGAAAGGTCAGTGACAACAATACCAAATTCTCATAAAGCTCTTGCTTTAGTAAGTGAAGCAATGAAATGAAAGAAGATATTAATATCTGCTGTGTGCTGTTAAGCATCTGTAAGACCCACTGCAATAATAATACTGGGCACCTATTGTGATCTTGAAGTGGCTATCAAAATGTTTATTGTCCTCTTCAAACAGCACTGAAAATGAAGGCAGTATAAAGCTGGAAATAGAAGTGTTCTTTACAGGTCCTTGATTTCAAGTAATTATCCAAACATACACACAATGCTACTCTCCAGTTACCTTTAGACTTTTATACTGGGAAGTCCAACATAAAACCAAATGTAACATCACTATTCTGTGCAAGGAAGAACTGAAGTACTTAGTAATTTATTTTATATGTAGAGAAGTAATTCACTGAATTAATTGTTACATAAATTGCTATATTGCTGTATCACAGAATCATTAATGATTGGGGTTGAAGAGACATCTGGAGATCATTTAGTCCAAGCCTCATGTTGGAGCAGGTTCACCTAGAACATTGAAGCACTGCTGATATACATGCTGGTAATTAAGTTACAAAACCTCATAAAGCAGTGAACCTAGTCCGTTTTTTAATTGAAGCACTGGTATTTTGCTTGCTGCATTTTCCTGGGTGATCACCCAAACTCAAAATGAGTAATTTAATGGGAAGGTAGCTACAGAGCACTGCCTCCACCTGTTACAGAGGAAACAAATCCTAAAAGCCCAGTGTCTGGATAAAAAATGCTAGAACAGAAAAATATTCTTATTTTTACATCCAGAAAATAATACTTCTAAGCTTCATAGGGAAATGGTACTTGATATTTTATATAAGAATAGTTTCTGGGATATCATGAGTGGCAGAAACTCTTATTTAAGCACAGCCACTCTCTAAACAGGATAATAGTGGTAGTCAACAGAGTGATGTGTTTTATTTACAAAAGGAAATATATCTACTTTTACCTTGATAAACATGGAATAACCCGAGTGTGACAATTTTTAATACTGTGCATCAGTTTTTGTTCAGAAAGTTATAAGAGACTGAAAAAGAGAAGTGAGAATATGCCTTAATGGGGGACGAGAAAGGAAATAAGCTGGAAAAGTGTGGTGCTATGGAAAAGCTCCCTGGAAGAAACTTGGCTGCGTCAGTGTGTGTGGATAATTGCATGGTGATAGTCTATTTTCAGGTCTCCAGCCTCCAATCTCCAGCTAGACATCTGCTGTGCCAGTACTGAGATCAGTCCTCAAAAAAAGCCCTAAACCTGGAGAATCTTGTTGGGAGGATGAGGAGGGCTCAGTTTATGCCAGGATCTGTTGTGACCCAAAGGCAGCCTGAAGGAGCTGTGCTCTCCAAAGGGCCTGGATAATCAGCCAAGCAGAGTCTGGGGAGCCATTTGCCTGCTGAAAATCTCAGTGCTGTTGGAGGGAAGAGAAGTGCATTTTTCAGCCTGTGCTGGAGCTGCTGAGATAACTTTAGTTGATAGTAAAATGACTGCAATGCACAAGACCTGGCAGAGAGCAAAAAACATCTGGGGTGCCTCCCCTCCACACAAGGTCGTTTAAGCAAGCTGATGGCTGGGAAGGGTGACCAGGCAGCTCAGAGTTACCCTGCCCAGTGTCCAGGTTACATGGCAGTAATCTCTTTAAATCCTGAAACAATGGGCTTGTATTTAAATTGCAAGCTCCTTAGCAGGGGATTATTCTTTTTCACATTTTCGCTTCCTACCATTGGGACTTCACATGATCACAAAAGCATCCCTCGCACTTGCAGCATAAAAGTGCTGGCCTAAACTGCAGCAGCAGAGGAGATCTGAGCTCACTCTGCTCCTCAAGGAGCAGTGTTAACAGGATTTAATGTGCCACCTCCAGGGATTGCTGTCCCAAGAGTTCCTCCTTTGGATGGTGTCACACTTGGTGCCAGGTACTGCACCATTGCAGGAGAGCAGCTCTTCCCTGCCAGGGAAGCACGTAGGGTGACTCTCCCAGGAACAGCAGCAACAGTAAGGTTTCACAGAGCAAGGCAATAAACCAGGCAAGGAGCCTGAAACCTCTCTGCCAGGCACAGATTAGGCTGGAAATTAATATTTGAACTTTACGTCTGCTTCCTCTTAAAAACAAAGAACCAAAAAATCGCCAACCCACACGCATTTCTCAGCAGCTCTCCTTGTGAATGCTCACTGATAACAAGCCCTTACTCCTTTCTCACTTAAAACCACCCCAGCCTCCTCTTACTGCTACAAGTGCTCATTGCCAAGTCTGTGTTAGTCTGCAAATAATGTGAAAGATCTGAGTTCTCTGAGGCAGGTGTTTCTCACTCTCCCTACCTGCTGAGATCAGGACACTAGAGAATGGATATTAAATGAGGATTATTAACCTGGCTGCAGTTCAAAAAGCAACAATAAAAAGCAGCCCTTAGCAGTAAGTAGATATTGGCTTATTAACTGCTCCAGTTAGTATTGTTATAAATAAAGGCAGAAAGATATGAAAATACTTTTAATAGGGTTTTCAACAATAGCAGTTGCTCAGTGACACTAAGCCATGATAAAATAAAAAACTTCAGCCCCTCAGGAACTAAACAGAAAACCAATAAATATTTAATTGTAAACCAAATAAAAATACACTTTCTAATGTCTCATCAATAAACCCTCAAAGTGAGGACTGATGATTTACTGAATGCATGTCAAAGAGCAACACTTCTGGGAAGAGCAAAGTTTATTGCACACGAGCTGCACAATTATTGTTGGGCTGGGTGAAAAGTCCCATCTTGTCCCAGGCACAACAGCAGTGCAGTGACACAGGCAGCTGATGGCATGTTCCCTTCCTCTCAGACAGGCAGGAAACCTTTGTTCTGGCTCACCCAGCCAAATACCAAAGGATGGGAATTGTGATTTTAATCTGCTATAAAATTTCAATCCTGGAGTTAGGAACTGGAGACTCGTCTCTTCTGACTGAAGGCTTATTTTCACACAGGTCCTAAGGCAAATTTGATGGGATAGTTATTCCTTTATAAAGTAACCCGGAGGATTCAGTCAGACAATCCTTTTTCTTCCTCAGCTGATTTACTTTTCCCCCTTTAACTCAATGGGGGAATAATGTTTGCCACCATTCTCTAGTCCTGGGATAGTTCAGTGAATCCAAGCAAAATCACACCAACATCAGAAAGAACTGACTAAACCCACTGTGCAGGATGTACCTTAACAACTTCATGTGGGAAAACTCTGCTGGAGCTTCTTCAAACCAGCAGAAGATTATCAGGCCATAAATTTGGTACTTGCCTAAATTTCACTTTACACATTTATGTCCTTTTGCAGTCTTGGACCTTTAAAATCTTGAGTTCTTGTTCCCAAACAAGAGAAGCCCTTTCAAAAATTGTTTTTGGTCTTCCTCAGCATGTTTATATATCTAAATAACTCAAGAAGTTCAGCCTGAAGTAGTATAAACAGTTTTGACACTCTTTCTCGTTTATCACACAACTCGTGACTGTCTCAGTCTTTGATCCTGTGGATTGAGCACCCAGTGCATTGGCATTGCAGCTGAAATTGGGGGATTGCATGTGTGAAAAAAATAAGGAACATTTATAAGATCAGGATACTTGCTTTAGGGTGAGAAGATATAACGTCATCTCTGTATAAACAAAATAATTTTTATCACGGGTTGTGATGGGAACAAAGGCCATGGAAAGAGAGAAGTGAAACTTGAGAGCCTCGACTTTGACTGGTGCTGAGACAATGAGGGAGAGTGCTCTACCATTAGCTTTAATCATCCCAGGGCCTTGTAGGGGAACACTTGCAGCACTGCTGTGCAGCCTTTTTTCTTTCCTCTACTTGTCTGTAGATGGATTTGGCTCAAAGAACCAGCATGTGGAAGAAACATGGATCCAGATTTTAAAAAGCCTAATCAGCAAACAAGAAAATTGGTATGGAGGTTATCTCTTGATAGGAGAACATAAAGGAAATACTGTAATCTATGGTGTCTGCAGGATGTCTGGGGAACAGCACAGAACAGCCCTAAATAGCACAAAGGTTTAAACGTGGGTATGTGGAATCATGGAAGTGTTCATATGATGCAGAAATCCAGCACAGATTTTTCTGCACAAATCCTACATAACATCCAGCCTTGGGAAACACACCAGCCTGAGCTCGCTTGCTTTGCAGAGGGAAGTAAGTGCAGTGAAAATTTCACTGATCAGGATAACAATATCTGGCAAGACTAAATTCTCAAGACAGTCTGGGAAATTTCAGCCAAAAAAAATACTGTGGTCTACTTCTTAAAAATGATGTGGTTTAAAGGACACAGACTGAAAAGTGCCTCTGCAATTCATCCATAACCCAGTCTAGCAGCAACTAAACCCAGCTTCAGAAAACAGATACCCTCACCAGTGCAGAACAGGGAGGAGCTCTCTTACACAATGTGCTGGGGCTGGTGAAAACTTCTAGGAGCTGAAATAAGGTCACCTATTTTTTCTTTTTTTGGAAGATAGTAAAAATTATTAAAAAATTGCCAGCCAGTGTTTTGGAGTTTGGTTTTAAAATCTCAATGAACCAGTTTAAAACCATATGATAACTTCTTTCCTTCATCTGCTGGTGGTTACTGGCCAAAGGTGGATAGTAACACAACTTTATCCACTTTCTGGGACCTTCATTGGCTCCCTCACTCTGTGAGCATGGGCTATGAGGCTGTACCCTCACTCTTCCACCTCAGAGCATGGCTGTGCAAGGGGAAAAGAGTCTATCCCATGTAAAATAGCTGCAGTAGGGGTTTTTTTATGTTTGTTTTCTTTTGTTTGGTTGGGTTTTTTAAACAACCTGATTGTTTAAAAAACCTGATAGAAAAAAAATTCTGATATTCAAGCAGAACGTGTCACTAGAAAGAGCAGAGGGCAGTTTTCCTAGAGAGATGGGGCAGGGAGAAGAGATGGTCTGCCTTAGAAGTGAGCCTGTTAAAAATCATATGGCTGGAAGTTTCCAAAACTCTGGAGGAAATGAAGCAATAAATCCAGCTGAAAGCCAGAAGAGGCAAGTATCAGTGGACTTATATGTCAATTCTTCATGGGCTAGACTGAAAAAACTAAAGGGAAATAATTGAAATAATGTAATATGTGGATTTGACAGCAACAATTTATATATTCCTAATATTTGAAAGGAGTGATTTTGTTACGAGAAGCAACCTTATAACAAGATATGAGAGTAAAACCCTATCCCAAGCTTTGGGAGATTAAAATTGGATCAAATTTGGTGGTTTGGCGCTGTCTCAAGCTGAATAGCTTGGACTGGGGAAGGAGCCAGTAGAATGTCTACTGCCAGGAGAAACAAAGAACGAGAGGTACATGATGTAGTAGCCAGTGAACATCAACTAGTGGCCCATGACAGCTTATGCTAAGGGATGGACTGTGAGTTCTCAACCTGTAAAGGTTTTTTTTCCTCTGAAAACCTTTCAGTCTGTTCTCCAGCACTTGTCATGGGTTCCCAAAGCACAGTGAATAATCCCAATGCCCTGTTTTACTCAGAGACTACAGGAATTTAAAATGTTCCTTAGTCAAAACTCACATGTAGTTATATTTTTAGAAAAGTCAAAACCAACAGGGAGGAATTTAAAGCAAATATGGAAGAATGTTATTGCAATTTTTTTTAAATCACACTAGTTAGGCTGTACATGAAAAGGAAGCCAAGCAGCCAGGATACAATCAAACATCTGTGCTGAATCGACAAAGAGGCCATTCAGCAGTGGGAATATGTAGTTGCTACTGGCCTGATTAGGTCTTTATTCAAATACATTCCTATTTCCTTCAGCAGAGTTGATGCTGTCATCAGAGGAAGCCCCAATTAATAAAGCTAAAAGCCTGAGCCTCCCTAAGTGAAGCTCACCAATGCAAGATGTGTTCAGGATAGCTTTACATAATTCATCTTCACATGCAAAAAAACTCTACTGCAGCATGGTGCTGGAGCTGACTCCTTGCTAATTCTCTCTCTCTTTCTCTCTTCTTGGTATCAGGGCCAGATCCCACCTCTGTGGATCATTTTCCCTCTGCTTTAACAAATCCCTGCTGCACTTTTCTGCAAAGGACTTGACGCTGGTACAGGCTGACATTCTCCCACACCAGCAAAACCCACAGCCTTTGTGCTTTCCCTGAGTATTAGGGCTGCAGGTGCCAAGAGCCTTGTTGCCAAGGCTGGCTCTGCTTTTTCTGCATGCCAGTGGGTAATCCTGAGTGCCACAAGGACACAGCTTTGGTCAGATTGAGAGGATGGTGTGACTGATGTTTGTCATTCTCTGTGCTTCCCTAGCGACCCCAGGCAAAGGAGACGCTCTGCAAAAAAACCCCAAAACCTTCAGAGCTATCTCTGCCTGAGCCAGCCTGGGAACGATATTATTGTGGCTACTCAGCACTCTGTCCAGGCTTGCTTCATGACCCCATTTGGTCTGGGGAATCCCTTTGGCCAGCTGGGATCAGCTGTCCCAGCTGTGTCCCCTCCTTGTGCCCTCTTTGTGCCTCAGCCCACTCACTGATGAGGTGACGAGAGGCAGAAGGGTCTTGACCCTGCGTAAACTCTGCTCAGCAGTAACCAAAACATCCCTGAGTTATCAACACTGTTTCCAGCACAAATCCAGCCCCAATACCAGCTGCTGTGAAGGACACTGACTCTTACCCCACCCAAAACCAGCACTTACGAGTCTGGTATCCTGAACCAAACATCCCCAATGTCAATATGGCCACAGCAAAGTCCTGGTTCAACCTGCCAAAATTCAAACATGGAAGAGAGATCCTTCACTTCTCTCTCTGGAGTCCCCATCTCTTTATTGGCTTCCAGGGAACAGAATGCACTGAGTCTCCATCTTAGGTTAAAGCTTAAAGTGCAGCATCTTAGCTTAAAGTTCAGTGCATTGAGTCTTGCCCTACTCCATGGACCAACTCTCACTTCAGATAGGTTCTGTCAACATTCTGGATACATCACATGAACTTTCTGTTTGTTTTGGTGCTTGACCTTTCTCCCTATTTTGCACTCTCCTTATTCTTAATATAAAAATAACAAACCAGACTAAAAATTTTCTCCCTGCCATTGAACGCTTATATCTCAAGGGACTGTTAATAAAAAGGGAAGCTTTCTAAGCAGCAAAAAACCTTAAGTTTTCAGACTTCCTTTTTTGTTGTTTATTAAGACTTCCGACAGTCTTTTATTTTTATTTTATTTTTATTTTATTTTTATTTTTTTAATATCCTTTTTCCTTCCACTGTCTAGCATCTCTCAGTTGTTTTTAAATTGAAAGCATGTGTGTCCCAAATATGATTTTGTGGCAATGCATCTTGTCCTGACCTGTGTTCTTGTTTGTTTTCTCCTTTTGCATTCAAGAATTTTCTTCCCTATTTTGTCTCATTGAAATGGCTGTGGGAAAGCAGTGCAGCTAATAAGACACATCTGACATTTTTTCCTGTCAAAGGGTAAGCCCAGCTGTGAAGCTTGAGCAGCTTGAGCAGCTTGGACTGTACAGAGCTCATTAACCTCATCCTCTAGAAGCAGTGTGCTACAATTATTGAAGCAGCTGTGAGTGGAGGGGCTAAGAGGTGGCTTTGAGCTCTCTCCACACCAGGGTAGGCTCGAAGAGAGGGAAAGCACTCCAGGCACTGGAGAGGGAAAGGATAGAGCACAGCTCCTCTTCTGCCACAGACTTGTACTGCCTGTTCTTTTCTAAGATAGCTTCCCCCACCTTTCTTCTCTGCCGCCATGCCCTGGCCCCACAAATTCAAGTCCTTTTTCTCTCATCTTTTCTCTCCCAAGCTGCATCTCACAGCAGCATTCCTGATCAACAGCAGCCCAGTAATATTCGTGTCCAAATGTCTATTTGAAAAGCATCACTGTTCCAAACTACATAAATAATCCAAGGATTAGCTGTAGAGCGTTTGAACTCTGACCAAGACATTTGTTGCTATTATCTAGGTTTCATTTTTTTACTGCTAATATAACAGGATTCTCTGGGATATGAAGTCTCATGGGCTTGCTCTTTGCCAAGAATCACAGAGACTGATGCTGTGATGATACAACTTTTCTTCTGCCAGTTCTGACATTCTTATTTTCCCTTAATTTTCATTGTTGTCTCTCCTGATCAACCTGCATATTCTTTTCTTAAAAAGGTTCCATATTATGAGTTAGCTGGGCTATGCTGATTTATTTGGGGTAAGAATTAGCCTGCTGTGAAAGTTCACAACAGGCTGGGAAAAATCTGCCAGACTGGCACTTTTCAGTGATAAATTACCTGATTGAGTTTGCTTTCTCAGTCTTAGAACTACAAAGCCCACATAAACCTTTAATTCAGGAAGTCAGACTTGTCTTTTGAAGTTTTGTGTCCTTCTGTGCTCAGGCTGGGGACTCCACATGGTGACCTTTGCATGGTGATATTTGAATATTCCCTCAAATATCTGATCATGGAGGCACCTGCCCTTCTTCATTTTGCATAATGTATGTGAAGGTATGGTTTGATATTTTCCCCATTTTCCCACAAGATGGCACAATTTTCTTATGAACAGTGCATGCTAAACCGTGGAACTTTCTGCTCTGTCAGTAATGCAAGGAACTGACGCACTCTGTAGGAGTCGAGTGCCTTATTTTGCTCAGAATTAGTTGATTTACCCTGACTAGTTGTCTTGGAGAATTTTGCCATCTCTCTCAACTTATTGTTCTCCTCCCATCGCTTCTTTTCCAAGTCCTCAGGTGGGACCTGTGTCTGTGCCATGACAAGGTGGGATTCCCACAGGCCTGAACTTCACTGTGTGATTTCTTCTTGAAACTGCCCTTTTTCAGCTTGATGTCCACTTCATCTTGTATGTAAAGGACAAAGCATTTCTGGCATTCAGTGAATCCTTTGAGCTCTCTGCTGAGCATAGGGAGAGCAATGACCAGTGTGTTTCTCAGCAAAAGATGTTTAGAAAATTTGAAGCTGTTTTCTGGTTGGGTTGGTTTTTTGGTGTTTGTTGTTTATTGAGGGGGTTTGTTGTTTTTGGGTTTCTTTCTTGGGTTGGTGGGGTGGGATTTTATTTTTCTTTTTTTTTTGTTGTTGGTTGGTTGTTTTTTTGAGTAGATTGTGCCATCAGTTCTCCCTTATTTCCCATCTGTGATGATGCACTTGACATACTTCAGGCTTACTGACAAAGTAGTTACAATCTGCACAGGGAGGTGCTGGAATCCAGTGTTTTTAACAATCATCCATGCACAGTTTGGTGACAGAATTGGAAATATTTTTCTGAGGTATGCTCTACTTTAAGCAAAAATAGATTTGAAATTACTTTTGGTTTCTGTTAAGAAACATCTGTAGGAGTTGCTTCTCTCTGGGTGAATGCTCTGAACCACTCCATGAGGAAAAATTTGTGATATATCATCAGAGGTAAACTTTTGGACTGGGTGCTAAATACCTTAGATGTCCTACGGGTTGTGGTCAAGGAAGAAATTTCACAGTGTGAAATCCTGGCTACCTGGTTTTCAAAATTTCAAAAATTATGCTTTCAAAATTTCATGCAAGTGGCATGAAAATATCTGCAAGCAATCTCAGACACTGTTTTTCCATTTGGAATGGGAGAAAAATAGCGTATTTCATAGGATACTGAGTCTTTGAGGCTGTTTTGGACAAGTTATTCACCAAAGTCATGCTCGCTGAGTAGCCCTGTCACAGAAAATACAGAACCTTGCAATAGCATCAGTATTCAAGAAAGTGAGCTGCTACATCCCCCATCCCCTCTACTCACATTAAAAGTTTATTTCATTTTCCCCCTCCTTTAGTCTCAAAAAAGAATAATTTTCCCCTAAAAAAGAGAACATTACATCAAGTATGAAGGAATTGTCTTAAGGGGAAGGAAGGACAGAAAGAGGGAGTAAATATTTCAGTACCCTTTCCAGTGCCTGAGTATGTTGAGTCAATTTGTTAAGCAGCTGGAGGAGTAGAACCTGGGAGAAGCAGGCATCTAATCAGCTGCTCTCCTATTGTCTGCAGGTTGTTTTTTATCCCCTCACACCTCATAACAGACACTGAAAAGCAGGCTCAGGATTTGTGCTTTTCTTTTTTTCTTGCACGCCATGAACTTCTCTTCCTTAAAATTTGCTGTGGATTGTTTCTGGAACAAAACACTTGCTTGACCTGCCACAACAAGTTTCAGCATTAGAGACTCAGCACTGCTCCTCTCTGGTTCTGGAAGCAGAACTTCCCATTCCTGTGCCTCTGTCATGCCAGTGCACCCCTTCTCCCAGACAGAATGACTTCAGGACATAATCATCTATTCAGAAATAAGTTCTACTTGAACCCTTCAAATCCTATTATGTCAGAATTCACATGACTTATTTCTCATGCTCCATTACAGGCCAAGCTCCTTTATCCCACCCTGAACTTCCCTTAGGTCACTGCAGCTTCATCCCAAAGCAAGTGGCAAGCCAGGGGCCTACAGCACCCCTGGCAGAGGTATGTTCATTTTGAATTGACTTCAAATAAAACTTCAGCCGAGTTCAGCAAGACAAACATTCTAATTTGGGAACATCAACATTGTTCATTTCAGTCAAAAATGTTAAAACAAAATATGTAGGCTTTCCAAGATGTTATTTTAAAAAATGATAAAATACCAGCAGTTCCTCTGGAATGGAAAGTGTCATTCCCAGTCTAGCCTGGCCATAGGCAATGGAAAGCAGTGTGTGAATGAGATAGAAAAGGAGCTTTTGAGCCAAACCAAGGCAAGGAATGTTAAAGAGCTTTTCTCTGTTCAAGCCCTTCACTACTGAAGGACAAATTTGGAAGGCATTACCCAAGGCACCAGCTGAATGTGCACAATGCCACATGAGAAGATGATGGGGGCAGTTCAGGTTTTCAGCCTTTGACACTTATATGCCACCACGATACAACCCCCTGAATATTTTTTAGAGGTGAATGATAATCATTGAGCAGTCTAAGAGTGATGCAATATTCCTTCCTCACCCTCACGATTCTGCCAGTCAGGCAGGAGCCAATGGAACAGGGAATTTCTGGCCTTCACTGATTGCTCCACAGACCCCCCTAATCCTTGCTCTTGCTAAATTGTCATCTTCTACCTCACTACTTGTATTTTCTTGGGGGTTTATAGAATTTTCCTGTTGGTATTTTAGTCTTAAGTATTTGGATGACTAAAACTGTCTGAGCAATTTCATGTCTCTCTTTGTTTCAGTCTTCTGTTGCAAGGCTTTTGTTGCCTTTTTGCTACTATGTGATTTTCCCCAGCAAGCTCTGGAGAAGAGCAGTGGATGTGGAGAGGATAGGATGCCATTTCTAAGACAGAATTTAAGAGAAGTTGTTGGGGATTGATAATATTTCAGTCATCTTAAACAATCTTTCCTTCATGCTCTTCTTCATTCTAATCACTTGGCATTTTAGTGTATTCAAGTCACGGAGAGATAAAAGAATGAATGAGATTGCAAGATTTTGTCTCCTGTGTCTCAAGCACAAGCAAGCTTCCTCCTGAGCAAGGTTATTATTTTCAGGGTGGGGAAGGATAACGATATATTTTTTTTGCTTTGTTTCACTCAGCAACCAAATGCCAAATAATGAAACTTCATATGAAATCAACTCAGAGATGCCAAGCAGAAGTTTTTAGGGTTTCATCCAGCACTGTGGAGTTGGATGAAAGGGCTCCAATTCTTGCAGCCATCACTTATGTCTATGACTTTGGACCTGGTAATTTCCCTGCAGCTGGTGGGAGCCAACCTCCAGACCACCTTGCTGCTTTTAATAGCAGAATGAGGAAATTCCCTTTGTGATCAAATTTAGAGACAAAATGCTCAAACCCAAAAGAATAATGATCAGATTCTTGACCTCAGGCCAGTTTGCAGGGTGGAGAATTAGGTCTATGCTGAGATCTGAAAGTCACTTAATGAAGCAACTAGAAAGACACTTAATGAAACAACTAGACTTTGCCAAGCTGGGGAAATGAAGCAGTCCCAAGTGAAGCTCATGGGGCACGAATGATACATTGCCCTTGTCAACTTGGTAGAGCATCCAGAGTACTAAATTAAATACATTTGAGACAGAAAATGGTAAGAAACCTGATTTCAGAGAGTGCAAAACATCATCTAATGTGGTGGCTAAATTAATGACTTCATTTTACAACTGGGAAGACCTCACTGGATAACCTCACTTTACCTGATTTTTCAAGAGCAGACAAATTATTTGTAGTCACACCTGGGTAGTGCTGTAGCAAAAGATGAATGGATGCAGTGGATGTAGTGGTGGCCACTCGACAGCACAGGAACTCTGGGAAGAGCTCTGGTTCCACACTGTCACAATATCACCTCAGAGGCAAATCCAAAGTGGCTGCAGCACTGAAATATTGATCCACGTTTAGAGCACTATGCAGTATCACTGATAGTTGCTAGTTATTATTAATGTTATGTTTATCTGGAAGGAAAATATGTTGATATGAAACTTCAATAACCTTCTGCAAAAGCCAGTCATACGACACTGAGCTGCCTAAAGTTGATAAAGTTTATTATTTGGCACTTGGATACTGAGTAAAACAAATCACACCCTGGTGCCACCTCATTTTTTCCTGTGTGACTCCAACTTTGACAGGAACAAAACTAAAATTGTGTCAAAAAATAACAGTGCCATCCCTTTTTGACATTGTAATGAATATTAATAACTAAACAACATTATATTGGGCATACAAAGCATCTCTTTCCAACCTGCAGAGAGAATAGATTGCCTGAAGACGGTAATTCAGTAAGATAAATTTGGATCTCAACTAAAGGGCACCTCACTAATGTAAATGGTAATGCTTCTCTCTGTGGATTTTACCTTTAAAGAGTACACATTTCCTATTTCTCTGTCCCTCTATAGACTGAGGAATATGCATTACCATACAGCTTCTTATTGTTCCCATCAGATGCTTACTCTGAGAGCTGCTCTGACTAGGATTGGAGTGAAACTAAATTAAATTTGCATATTTGAGAATATATTCTAGCTGTTGGTTTTTGTTTGGTTCGTTTTTTTTTTTTTTCAAGTTAACCTTCTAGAACCAAGCCAGTCAAAAAACAAGGAAAAAAAAAAAGGGGGTTGGTGTAGCAGCAAATCCATTGCATTGAAACATCCCAAATGCAGGAATCTAGACCTAGGCCCAAATGCTAATCCAGCCTTGTACTGTCCCCGTGGGGAAACGTTAGCAATATTAGAGAAAAAGGGAGCACATCTCATGTTCTGAAAAAGGTAAAGTTGCCCCAGGCTTTGAAATTATTGCTCTTTCTGCTTTTTAATATTAGAAATATCCAGGATAATGCAGCAATTTATCTCTCTCTGCTGCTCTAAGGTGGGACATGAAAATCTGTCAATGTCCTGCCTGCAAATTTCTCATTTGTGAAACTCATGTCAGTTCTGTGTCCAATGAACACCTTTAAGTTTCATTACTAGCAACGGTAAAAAAATACATATTTCTTTTTCATGGTACTTTTGAGCATGCAAAACTGCATATAAAAAGAAATACATTCTAATAATTCTTATGGTAAAGGAAATGTCTTTTAAATTCCACAGAAATGACAATGTCTTTTTTGTTTTGAAAGGGAGTTGAAGTCAGGCATTGTGCTCTCTTGCAGAGTATGCAGTAGAGCAAAAAGACCAGATACTGCAGTTTGCCTTTGACATCCTTCTTCAAAAGTCAAGTTTTAACCTCCAGGATTTTATTTTTCATCTTCTGGTCCTTTGATGAGAGTTTTTACCATTTACTTTCCTCTGCCAATATGGTCAAAGATTATTAATGGTGATGTTAGAAGAGATAATATGCAGTGTTTGAGTTTGGTGGGGTTTTTTGTCTCAGTAAGAATTTTTGCTTCCGATAATTGTTTTAGATTTGACAATTGTGCATTTCCTGATTCACTTAAAAACATAAGAGAAGAGCCTGAAGTGTTTTGTTTTTGTTTTTTTTTAATTTACATGAATGTGTAGCCTTAGACACTCCCTTAAAATCAGTAAGATGAAAGAAGGACAAGTAAGGTAGAAAAAGAAATAATTTAATAATCCAGAGAGGTGGATAGCAAGGCATAGTGAAGGTCTTATGCTATAAAGTTACATTTATTTTGGGCAGTTATGACTAATCCTGTGCTGAGTAATAGGATAGGAGGGAAAACAGGATTTCTCCTGGCTCTGTGGTGTTGACAGGCAGGACTTACACTTCTTGGAGATGTATAATCTGGAACCGAAAGTCAGAATTTTCAAGGGTATTCTTAGAACTGAGCACTTAGTCCCAAGGGAAATTCCTGACTCCTCATTGCTTATTATATATACTTGCTCAGCTCCCACCTTTCCTTGTGAAAAATCAGAGACTTTAATCTTTGTTATAATTGCAGTATACCCTTGATTTAATCAACAATCATATGGATTATACAAGGACAGTGACGATCTCGAAGGTGTTCAGTATTTTGGTCTCGATCTGGCAAAATCACAGAGTGGAGTATTATCTTCAGCATGGAAACTGTTTCCATGAAACAAGCATGTTGTTTCTGCACACATGACATTTGCTCTTTTGGAGTCAGCAGCAGCCTCCAGGGAAGCAAAAACAAGGGGAAGAGAGGGGGAAGCAAGCACAGTGCCTGGGAGCACTGTGTGAAACAGAAGTCGCTGTGGGTTCAGGAATTTGGGAGCTGATGGCTTGGTTACTCTCTAGCACCTACAACTTGCTACATGATTTTGGAAAGCACAGATTATTTTGACAGCTTCTGACCTGCTTCCCAGAAAGCTTTTTGCAAATCCAGACACCGAGAACAGACGGCTGCTCTCGATGCTCTCGGGTGCTGGAGACATCCTCTGTTGAGACTAGAAACACTCCTACCGGAAAATCTGCTAGGTGGTCTACTTGCAGAAAACCAAAAAAGTCTGTCGTGGTTTGAGATTATTTTTCATCCTTTCACATGATTTGAAGTTATTGCAGAGTGCTGTGAAATGATTACTCGGAGCTGTCCGTCTTGGCCTGGCTGTAAGGTCCAGCTCTGTGCCCATGGAGACAAACCTGTGAACTGCCAAGGAAGTGCCAGCAGAGGAGGAAGCAGCAAAGTAACAGTGGGAATACCAAATGTGAGTTACCTGGCATGTTCCTACTCACAAACACAAGGATTCTGACTCTGAGAGTGATGTCTCTCTACAGAGCCACAAGTGAGAATGAATAGCTTCAGTGAGGTCTCAGCTGGTATAGATGAAGAGCTTCCTATGTCATGGAGCTGAGATTTTGTGGGTGTCTACTTTGGTTATTAATCTGCTGGAAAGAGAGAAGTCCCACTAAAGGAGTACAAAAGCAAAGGAAGAGTTTTTCTCTCCGTTTCTGGAGTATTTCATTGTATAATCTTTATTCTTCTGCTTCCAAAAGGAGATAGGATACAGCCTGGCTCCGTCAGTGAGCTTTAAAAATAATTTGATTTTAATCTCTGCTACTGTCCTACCTAAACATTGACTGATAGTCTGACTGACAGAAGAGAAAGAGTGCTTAGGACTTTGAACTGCAGCAATCATTACTGTATCCGTATAACAAAAGATGAATGTAGCAGCACTAAGAAACACAGAGAAAATTCTCAATAGGCTGATGTAGGTATGAATTGTGCCACAGATCCAGCAGGACTGCTAACAAAGGAACAACAGATGAGCCACAGAGCAAGGCACAGTTACTTAAAAGCAGTAGAATTGAGAACAATTAGCAAATGCAGCCCAGCATATCCAAGGCATTATGGTAATTTCACGAAATGGGCTTAAATTAGAAGGAAAGGATACACAGTCACAACTCTTTCTTTCTCTCTGTCTTACTTTTGGGAGATGAAAGGGTACTGCCTTATTGCACCTGCCATTTCCAAGCCTGCTTAAGCAAACTCCCTCTAGTACAAAGGGTGAAGTCCCTGAAGACCAAAGTGGTATCTCACTGTCAGCGACAATACCTGCTCCTGGCAGACAGGCATTCGGGAGATGCTAATTCATATCTCAGTCACACATTTCAGCCCAGCAATTTTTCCATCCTGCTCTGCAGCCAACAAACCCAGAGTCTGCTGGAGCGAGCAGCTGCAGAAAAATCCAGCACAGCTGTGTGCATGCAGTGATGCTCTGTGCTACAGCCTGTGCTGGACTGCTCCGGGTGGCTCTCCTGGGGGAAGCCTCTGGATTTCTGCAGAATTTATCCCATGAGTTAGATATGCAATGGGAAGCCTCTACCTGTCAAAAGGTTTTAGAAAGGAGTTGTTCAAAGCTCTGTTATTTTAATGCTTCTTCCATTGTTTATTTTTCTTATCACCTCAAGTTTGTAGCAGGGCTCAGGGTCCAACAAAATACATGTCAGACCAGTGGAATAGCAGAGAGGCAGGGAAGACCTGTCCTATGGACATTGATGGAAGGAAATCCAGAGGGAGAGTCTTGGGAGTAGCTTGAAAGTTTTCACTCAAAGTCCATAGATTTAAACAGAAGAATTTCCAGATAACAGGCAACCACTCCAGGTGTTAGGCATTCTGGTGAGTTACCATTTCCAGATGCATTCTGCCCTGTTCTCAGCTCCTGCAGAGGCTGAAGGTAAGACTACATCAATTTAATAGTGAATCAGTTGCTGATATGCTGAGATTTCTCCAGAAGAAAACTTCACCCTCCCTCTACAGGTCGTTAATCTGTTATTGGTGGCCTTTCAGATCACATTTCCCTGCTGTCTTCTAGGTGGAACAAATTCAGGCAGACCCTAGGAAACAAAGATCACAGACTTCTTTCCTGCGTGTTTCTCCTAGACCAGGGCAGAGTGAACTCATAAGCACCATTAAATTGCTCCAAGATGAGCACAGTGGTAGCTTGTTCTTTCCAAAGTTAGCAGTGCTGAGTTGCTCTTTTTTCTCTAACAGGAAAAAAAAAAGTGTTGCTCATTGTCAGTGTTGTTCATTGTTACTGGTACAAAAGCTCATCTCAGAGCTCTGGCAGCTTTTGCAACGTTATCACAATTTTTCATGTAACTGGTATTTGGTTGCATAAGGTAGAACTACAGCAGGAGCAGTGAAGTTTTTAAAGCACTGAGTTCTCTGGCATATGGGCTCTTTTGACCTGCTTTACATAGTGTAGTCTTACCTAATGGAGTTTTTCTGGGTGCTCAAATACGATTTCATTTAAAACTGAATGTGTGGGCTGGTACCCAAGAGCTGAGAAATAAATCATTGTATTATTGTTGTCATTCTCCTTAGACCCAGGAAATTCAGCGTGTAAGCTGCATTTTGAATTTTATCAAATTTTCATATAGAAATATAACGTAAGATGTTTAAACAACTTCAACACAAAGAACTGTACAGAAGTATTATTCAAGGCATTATGGATGGAAAAATTATTATTGCCCCAGAAATAGCTCCTTGGAAAATATTTTTCCTTCCTCTGGAAGCACGAATATTGAACACCTTTTATCATAATCAGTGGTGGTTTTCACCATTTCGGTGATAAACAATCACCTTAAATTCTGAATGATCCAATTCTTGTGCTTGTTTCTCATATCAGTCTGGCATAATTACACTTGCAGAAAGCTGAAAACACAGCTTTCTGTAGTTATTGTCTCTGAAGTAATTTTATATACCTGGGATATAAAATTTAAATCACGTCCTTTCTGACAGAGACAACCTCACCCACAGTAAGAGACTCTGCAATCAAAAGGGAGCAAACAAATCTGATGGTTAGTCAGAGGAACCAAGCCTCCAACTTCAGCTTTGTCGCTCATCTTCTTTTCCCAAAACCATTCTAAATACAGAAAAAGGTGTCAAGTTACCAACATGCTGGAAATAGAAGACCTCAAAGCTCCAAGTCAAAAGAAGCCACAAACTCCATCAAGTGGCCTTGTGACTTCCCTTCCAGCCTGGCCTAACTTGGCCTAGCCTATCCTGAAATAGTGAGAGTTTGGTTTCCTAATAATGCAGCTTTTCTGACTACACTGGGACAGCAGTGTAAGTTATAAAAACAAATCTCTGTGCAGTTATGGTAGACAACTTAATTTTTTTTTTAAATAAAATGCTTAATAGGGCCAGTGGAGTGATGGAATTGTAGCTGGCACAGTTTCTTGCAAGTGTTTACTTTTACAAGTCAAGTGTTTTTGTTAAGACGAATCGTGTCAAGCAGCATGTTCAGCCCACATACTTTTCTATTCCCTGTGGATATGAGGGCTGGCCTTGATATCCAAACGAGGTCAGAAGAAAATTTCCATCTCTTTGTGCTATCTTGCTGCTTTTAAGGAGTGAAGAAGAGAGAAAGGGACACCACAGAGTTCTCAGCAAGTGGAGCCTGTGTGGCTTTGACTTGAGCCAGCAAAGGTCCAATGTGCAGACCTGAAGAGCCCTCAGTGTGCAGCCTGGGGTGTCTGGATAGCGCAGCTGGAGCTGGTTTGCCAGCAGCCTCCCTGGAAGTCCAGGGACACACAGAGCGAAATCAAAGACGGCCAGAAGAGCCTCAGAGCTTTCAGCAGTAACATGAGATTGCCAAGGACATAGCTCTGGATGACACACCTAGGGTTATTTTAGCAAATGAGTGTTTCCACTGCAATGTGGATGCACGCAAAGATGCAGCAGCCTCGAGAAAAACAGCGTGACTTGATTATAGCATTATGGACAGCATAGGTGTTATTGCTATACAGCTGCATGAGTCACAGGGTAAACTATCCTATATTGCTTATAAAACAGCTTCGACTTCATAATCAATGAGAAACACTTTTCCCGTTTCCTATTTCCATTCTAACACAATTTTCAGGGTAACAGAGCACGGAGGCCTGGCTCAGGAAGGCGACCACACCATACTGACCACACAGCAACCCCAGGGTGGTTACGGTGCAATGTTTGTGACAGCTCAGCCCTGAGTGCAGTTAGGACACTGAACCTATAAAATAAGACTCAAGTTGAGAGAAAACAGCCTAAATGCATTTTTGTCAAAATTACAGGAAGTAATAGGCTTCTCTTAAAACTTGCCTCACAAAACGTAGGCACCAGCGAAAAGGCACCAGTGAAATGAATCTCTTGTCTGTGTGATGAAGCTGTCCCAACACATTTTTTGGGATAGTAAACTCCTCAGTGCAAATCATAACACATTCTTGTGTGCAATAACACAGGCAAAGCTGAACTAAGAATGGCTCAGACACTGAAGTACTGGCCCTTCCCAGCCTCTTCTCTTGTTTTGGAAATCATTTTAGAGACTGATTGATTTTCCTGGGCTACAGACAGGTTGCAGGCAGAGAGCTTTCCCCACTGTCGTTTGTTTGGCTGGTTTTTAATTACATCTTTTTGCCTTTCCTTCCTCTTTCTTCAGCACCTCCAGGGCTGCTTGAGCAGAGGGAGGGAAGCAGCATCCTGAAACATTTCTTACCAAGGAGGGGCCATGTCCTGGAATTTGGGCTGGATGGTTACATGCAGAAGTTGCTCCTCTGCATGTGGGTTGCTATTTTTCTTTCTTTATTAGAGCCAGACTGTTTTAATATTTTCAACAGCAATGATGTGTGGAAAGAATGATTTTTCTGTTTATTAAAGCAGCTGGATGATAATTGCAAGGAGAGGGTAAAGGAAATGGCTTTTTTATATCGTTCTTGATATAATTCTATAGGAATAATACTCAGATTGCTATGTTTGATAAAGGACATATGTATATATATATATATAGGGAGAAAAACACAAGCAGGGCAAGAGAGGTGGCTAAGGAGAGTGACAAGTTTAAAATGCCTGGCTTAGTCTGAGGGGGCAGGAATAGGAAAGACAGAAATTGCAGGTTTGACTGATTTCTTCCCAGGATACCTGACATGAGAAGCAGTATTGGCTACAGCCAAGCTGATGGGACCATTTCACAATTTGACTGCAAGCCAAAAAAGCCTGTTGGGCTTCTGTGCTCCATTTGATTTGTTGCCACAAAGAAAGAACACAGCAGCCAGCAAACACCCAGCAAGGTTGACCTCCCCTCTGCTGCAGCAGTAAGCTGTTTTATGGCTGCATCGGCAGCTTTTTGGTGTAAATGTAGAGTGATGGAATAATATTTTCACTGTTTTGTCACACAAGCATATTTGGAGACATGTGGGGGACATGATCTGGTTGTCCCTGTGTCTGTGATCTATTAGTTTATGCAACACCTGCTGAAGTGAAGGGTGAGATTACTTTTGCTGAGGTCTAAATGCCTGCCAGGTATTCCTCCTAGACTCTTTCCATGCTTGCTGGACAGAATTTGACGTTTTTAGTGAGCGGATAGTCTTGATCACCTTAAGTGTCCCCTTGAGTTTGAGTGAATTAGTCAGTGCCTTTTCCTCTCCCTTGACCTCTCGGGGTGGTTAGATAAAGAGCCCAGACGTGAGTGTCTATGCTGTAAACAGCTTAAATAAGATCCCACAAAAGATGTCTGGGCCTGGCAGAACCATGACGCATCCATAAGGATCACCCCTGCAGTCAGTGTCTCCCTTGGCTCTGGGTGGAATGCTCACAAGGAGTACTTTTCAGGAAGATTTTCCCTGGATCCTGGCAACAATGCCTCCCAAAAAAAAAAGTGGGAGTTTAATGGGCAATGCTTTCTAATTGTTAGAATAATACTAATACTAATATTAATACTAATGTGCCTTGCCTTGCTATCTTCTCAGGTTTTTTTTTTTCCTGCAAGAAGTCTTTATTTAGATATTCTGTCTCTATGAAGTCAGAATGTCAACATTTTGTTTACAGAGCTGAAGACACATTTTAAGGAGAAAAACAAACCCACTAACACTCAGAATATAGTTAAATCTCCTGATTCAGCTTGGTTTTATATCTTTTGTGGAGGGTGAAATTGGAGAGAGCATCTGGGAGAGACTCACATACAACTTCATGAAAGAATATTGTTTCTCCAGGTTACCACTTTAAAGAAATATTATCCCAAGGTCCTAAGGGATATTTTGCTCTTTAAGGGACATTTTGCTCCCTTTTAATTGCAAATGTATTTCAAAGGTGTTTCAGACCTCTTTCTGCCCTTGTTATTTCCTTAATCACAAGGTCTTGTGGCCTTTTAGGCAGCTGCTAAACATCCAGAGGAAGAATAATGAGATACCTTCATGCTTACTTGAGAATGAATCTCTTACAAATAAAGGAGGATGTCAGAATCCCAGGTTCTATATGTTGTTCTAAATATCTTTTTCAGAAAGTAAGACTAACTCTGGTTATAAGCTTACATTAAAACATCTTCAAACTATCACAAGTGTTTTTTCCATCAGCAGCAGTTCCTTGTTGCAGATCAGAAAGGCTTTATGTGGTCAGTGTGTGACATGTCAGTCACACATGTCAGTGTGCACTGCTCTTCTGGATTC
This sequence comes from Vireo altiloquus, assembly GCA_013396875.1. Lineage (NCBI taxonomy): Eukaryota > Metazoa > Chordata > Aves > Passeriformes > Vireonidae > Vireo > Vireo altiloquus. The sequence continues at coordinate 478,986 of VZRF01015415.1, read as the reverse complement.
ATCACATCACACACGACAGGGCCAAGTCCTGTAAACTTGCAAAAAAACCACATATTCTATTTAGGCTTGAAAAAGTGCCTGACAAAATGAAGTCACATAATGTCCAGAATGTAATTTCGTTCTGTATACATCTGCAAAGTTTTTTCCCCTTTCCCTGAGGTGAAGGGAAAGATCTGCACAAGTGTAACAATCACTTTACTTCTACTTCAGCATTTCAATTGCTGGGTTTTGTCCACCTAACAAATGGTGTCAATGGGGCCACCTGGGTTTGATCATTAGTGGGAATGCATGTCCTTATCTGCATCCCGCACTTGACTAGAAGTGTAGGACTCCTCATCAGGCTGGAAGTGATTAATTCAGTAGGAGCATCCTTTTCTTGATGTCAAGGAAAGGAAGGTCAGTGCCAGCAATTGCTGATTAAGTTTAGCAAAGTGAGGAAAGATTAGCAGGATTGAGCTTTGTCGCCCCTTGCTTTTTGGTTCAAGTCTTCAGTGAATGAAAAATCATCTCTGCCTGATTAGAATTCATGTCTGTCAGAACATATTTCAAAGAGACAGTAACTTCTACATGGCTCAGGCTGAGGTAAGTCTGGAAAATTCACCTCTCTTTACAGACAGTTCAGCAAAGACAAATGAACACTGATGAGACTGGAAGATTATTGGTTCAGAGAAAGTCAATGAGAAACTTTACCTGGAGTTTAACTGCAGTCAAGGATTCTTAAGGATGCTGTGGGTTTTGACTGCCACTTCTCTACTACCTTCTATGAACAGCATATGAATGTGGCACAGAGAAATCCTTCTTTAAGGATAGCTAGAAGTCCAGGCTTTTTTAAATTTAGTTTGATTTTGCCATTACCAGTGAGGTAGGGCCTGGTTATTTCATTCAGGAAATAGCCACACATTTTTTGAGGAGTGAGAAAAGTCAACTAGATCCCTTAAAGAAATAAAGTTTATAAAGGAGGAGGAGGGGGAAATATCAGTAATATTAAGCCTGCAAAAGTCAAGCTCATTTCTCATGATCAGTTGTATAAGAGTAAATTTCAGAACAATATTTCTAGGACAAATATGATATACAGGAAGAGTGGGAATGGAAACCAGCCTGTCTAAGATAATCTGCCTGATTCCCAAGGGATTTAATAGCAAATTCCACAGCACGAGAGACTGTTGTTATCACGTTACTGTACCTTATTTTTGTTAGGTGTTGACTGATTGCAGTGTCAGTTCATTGCCCCCGAAGAACAGAGAAATTGGAAAAGAGAGGCAGCATTCTGCTTTTCTTGAAAGAGACCTTATTTTCCATCTCTAGGTTCTAGAAATATGAACAATGAAAGAAAAACAGAAAATTGAAAAGAGCAAGACAACATCCTAGCTCAAGTTCCGTGTGTGACTTGTTAGTTATTTGTACAGTTTTACTTACAGCAGTTGTAAAGTGCTGAAAATAAATCCCAGAGGACAAATTCCAAAGTATTCCTTCCAGAGTTCTTAACCTGACTTAGAAGTGCTGCAATATCTCACAAGCCATACGTGTGCAAGTGAACATTATGTATATAATGTTAAATGGGAAATAGCTATTTCAGTGACCTGCCATAGACACTTCTTCCAAGCAAGCCTAGAGCTCTGGTGGCACCATGGTGGCTTCTCTAACGTGGCCCCCATATCTCCTATCTTAGAAGGGCTGCTGATGTGACTCCCTTTCATTAGAGAGGAAACAGTAGTCATGTGTCCTAAGGCAGAAGCAGCAGTGGTGAAGGAAGGAAAGATATTGAGTGCTACTCACATTCGTGAAGTGCTGGTTCCCATAAAATCATCTGGAAGGTATGTGCCAGGACTGTTGTTAGTGTTGTCATGATTTTACCTTGGAGCATTTCCCTGTGCTCCTTGTAACCTGCAAACACAGCACAGGTGGGAGCATCTGGCTGCTTCTGCTGACAGCCAAAGCCTGTTTGACCAGCTCTAGGCTCAAGTGAGGGGACCCAAGCAGGAATAACAGAACAACCTCTGAGAAGTTTGGAAACCAGACTCAGACAAAAGATTCTGGGAGATAAAACTCTGGAGAAATAATTCCTTTTGTTTTAGCAATATCTTTGCTCTTTTCCCCTGCCTGGGACTGTACTGTTCCACTTTACATCAGTTGCTCTTCCCTGTGTGTATTATAATGCAGTTGTTCACAGACACATAACTCAGGTAACCAGGTAGAATGAGTCACTATTCACCACTGGCTGTGTCCAAATGTCTGATTCCATCAGTCATTAAAAAACAGCTATAAACAGGGGAGCTGCATGAATATTACCATGAGGCCTTAAAGGAATTTCTTTCTCTTGGAAACACAAAAAAGGAAGAACTTCATACTGCGTTGTAGAAATCTCTACCTTTGGAAGCTCACAAGGTCAAAGGTACGTGCAGATTACAGAAACAATGAGACAAACTCATAGAAGAATACTCCATCAGTCTTTCCCTGTTCCTTCTCTCTGCTGTCCCCCTTGGCAGGAACACTGGGCATCACTGAGATGTCGAAAAGACTTCTTTTCAGAGAACAGCAGAAAAAGAGCAGGCAATTCTTGTCCTGAATGGCTCTCTACACTCAGCTGTCTGTAAAAGGCTGTGCAACCCTTTACAGAATTGCAGTTACATTACCTTAGAATTTCTTCTTTGAAGGTAAACCCAAACTTTTGGGTATCTTTGAAGCAATCAGAAAATTAACAGTGTAACAGTGGGTTTCCCTTTACTGAAGTTTTGTAATTCTTCGGACTCCATTTTTCCCAAATAACCTCTTTATCTGCTTTGAGCTAAGAATGTGTACAAAACGTAGCAGGGTGGTGGCCTGATGGGAATGCTGATCTCTCAGGGAGCTAACAAGAGTATTTGTATCTGCCTGTCTCCGTGACTCATGCACAGATTGTAAGTTATTCCCCTCTGAGGGCCAGAAGCTACCAGCTCCTGTGTTTCACTGCATGAGGTATCTCACTTGCACCCTCTGGAAAGCTTTCTTACATAGGTCTGTTGACAAAGGTCCCATTTTGGGATTCCACGTTGGTTTCAAGGAGATTTTTCATATTTAAGTTCAGTGTTTGCTAAAGCACCTAATTTAAAAATGAGGTTTAAAGAGAGAAAGCCTATCCACTCAATCATGATTTTTTGTTGATTCTACTCCTCTACTGGTGCCCCTAGAGATGCTATCTCAGCACTGCTATCAGGATAATTCCCTGCTTTCTTTGGCAGGTTGTATGGTCCCTTCAATGCATGCAGTTACCAGAACGGCAAAGTGAAAAGGAAGGAGAGCAGAGAGAAACTTCAAACCTCAAGCATTTCCTTGTTTTTCTAGTCTAGAAACGTCTGGTTTCAGAGACAGTTTCTGTAAGGCAGAAAACGTTGTGGTTGTGCTTGGTTCACCCACAGCAGCAGGAAACAGACACCAGCCAACAGAACTTACTCTCCTTTCTCTGACAATCTGATAACGTTCTTCTGCAGTAAAACCAAAATGCTGAGGAATGTTTTGTCTCTAAAGTCTTCCTGTTCTTGAAAATAGGCCCATTGGGACTCCTGTACTGGTGGTTTTAGTAACCCTTAGGTGCTCTCTCCTGGAATTTTCTCCTAGGAGATACTTCCACAAACTCCTCGCACTCATGATTTACCCCACTAGGACAAAGCCTGCCCAGCTCTGAATAAAAATATAGAAATAGACAAATCTTATTTACCTGGGAGCCAATCAGGATAGAGGTCATTTTAAATAACTTTCAGCTCTCCAAAACCTACATGGTCTGGTCTCAGCTAGTCCTAAGAAAACATTTCCATTGATAATTCCCTGTACCTATGATTTTTTTCCTGGCAGTTCTTTGCCTTTCTAGTCCTTTTCTGCAGTGGTAAAAAGCATCGGATCTGCTATTTATTTTAGGAGTTTGGTACATATGCAAAAAGAGTAGGATGTAAGTCAACACAGGATGCTGTTTTCCCAGATGAATAGGCCTATGTAAATGTAAGGAATTAATACACTATTTACTAATCCAGTTTATTTATGTGGTGAATCATCCTGGACCTTACAATTTTATCTTAAAGACTAAAGAAACCCAACACTTTCAAGATGAACTTTTGTTTGATTCCACTTCTTTCACAAATAAGTTCCATTTAAAAGAATCTCATTAAGAAGTTTCTAGTTTGAGCCCATCCAGCTGCAGATTCCTTTCCACGCAGTTTTAGGTAACAGTAAAACATAATTTTCCACTACTGCTACACTTATACCTAGTTTGACTTCCAGTACAAGCTTTAAAGAAAGTGCCAAGCAATTTATTGGGATGACACAAACAATATAAATGAACCTTAAGCGAGATGTTCTTTATCAGCTGCTAACAGCATCTTTCCATTTTTCATCTCAGAGATAATGCTGGTAAAGCATTACATGTGCTTAAGAAGCTTTTAGTAGGCCTATCCAGCGTGTATAGGGAATAAAAAAAATTAGTAAATTTAAAATAGAATAAAAAGTAACATCCTGTGAAAATGTAGCTTGTTTAACATTTTAATTGTTTACAGGGATTTTTTTTCCAGCGATTTTACATTCCACAGACTATGGAGTTTTTTAAACAGGAAAGGAATATATTTTTTCGGACTTTCTGGCAACTCCCTCAAAGTGAATTAAAAACACAACTTAAATCTCTGAGCACTCCTCTGTTGCCAGCCAGATAAATAGGCATTGCAGCAGGATGCAACACTTGCAGATGGATTCTCCCCACTTTGTGGCTTTCTTCCACAGAACAAACATTGTGAAATTGCTTCTGCAGGTGTCCCACAGAATTCCTGCCTTCCCAGCTCCCTTGCCTGTTGAAAACACTCCCCACCACAGCCCAGGCTCAGAACATTGCTGTGGGCAGGGCTGCAATGGTTTTGTCAGGGAAAAGCAGTGCCAGCCAGAACAACCAGCGAGGCAGGAGGAATATTCATTGCCTCACTCGTTATGTGGGCACAAAACAAGGCTCCAGACATCCAGGGCAGCACCAAGTACTTTGGTCATTCATAGCCTGGGTGACAAGAGCAGAGGCCTCGTCCTTGGGATGGTGAGCAATTACAGAAAATTAGGGCTGTGAGGGACCTCAGACTAATAACCAGTTTATTCATCTGCCCTAAGGCAAGATTTACTGGTCTGCCCCAAAAATAACAGATGTTTATCTGGCTCTAATGTATTATTAAAACCTCTTGGTAACAGGCACACCACACCAAACAGACAATTTATTCCTATATTTTGCTGTACTTTTAGCACCATTTATTACCAATGCCTTTTGCCAGAAGCTTTATCACCATCTTTCTCAGTGCAATCAAAGTCAAATTTAAACAGTCTTGTTAAGAAATCTAACTTGTTTTCAGAAAACATAACTTCATTTCCCTTTTATCACTGCTGGAAAATGTTAACTCTATTTCAGCAGGGCATGGAGATAACCAGGAAGTTCTGATGGGTTCCTCAGTGGTTCTTTTTTCTCTTGTTTGGAAAGATATTTGCCTTAAAAAGTACCAGAAGAAGTAGGCTGCTACTCTAAGCTAATGGTCTCAGTTATTTATTGATAAATGTAGGGGATTCATAGGAACAACACTGGAGAATTAAGTCCTTGTTGTTCCCTAACTGGTTTCTGGATATCTTCCACCAGGAGGCCAAGGGTAGCCACCCCCTGCTTTACTGGAGAGGATGTATTTTTTCATTGGTACAGGATTTTTTTACCTAAATAGTAGAACTGGGGAGAAAATTAAGGTGGCGTTTGTATTACCCATGCGAGGAAGGTGTGTTTAGTGCAATCTCTGACATTACTGTACTTCATGAGAACCATTCAAATGCATGAATGCCTCAAAGTAATAATCTTGGTTTGTATCTGCTTTTATATCACATATATTTTATAATTCATGAACTTCTCCCTGTAACAAGCCTCTAATATTTGACTTTATAACTGTATAACCCTGTAAAATGTGGCTTTATAAAAGGAGATGGAAGACAAAAACCAACACAAACCAGACAATTCCAGGGGACAGAGTGAGCCCACCCTGTGACTATGGTGCTTTGTAGAGGCAGTAGATGAAGCAATGCCTTCCTGCAGGCTGTAATTCAAAAAGAGGTACCAAAGCATGTCTGAGAACAGTGTGCTTTGTTTCCCTTCAAACATTCCTTTGCAATTAAACACGTTATTATTTTAAGCATCCACCTCTTGCGTTGGGAAAGTTGTTGATTCCCACTGCAGGGATAAGGAGGAATATAAAGAAGAGATGGGAAATCAAGCAAAAATGTTACCTGCTGGGATTGTCGATGGCCAGTAAAGTAATTATCAGCACAGCTGTTTGCAACCAGGTGGAACTAGTTTGCAGTGATCCCTGCAATCAGAAGCAGAGACAAGGAAGGCACGAAAGGGAGAGAAACTAGGGGTTTTCAGCTGTCAGAGGAAAATAAATTGGCTGGCTCTACCCCTTTCCACTAAGCTGTCGAGTAGGCACATCTTATGCTTCCCAGCCAGCCATGCAGGCTGCAGCAAAAGAATGGTTTGGGGACTTTCCATTTTCCCTCATGAAAATCTTAATCTTCCGAATAACATGTTTGCTGCAGAAGCCACGAGAAGAGAACAGAGAAAACAGCTGGTTAGAGACCGAGGCTGTTGGAAACCACCTGCTTGAAAACGTGCAAGCACACACTTCCTCATTTTTTATTCATGTGAGAAAACAGTCGTTGCCACTGGAACTTTAGGCTGACAGATCCTATGATTAGTTTCCTGAACTAAAAGGGTAAGGGAGTCAACATGTTCTTTAACGCTGAACGTGGTGATTAAATCTTGCATTCTGAGCAGGAAAACTTGGTCGAAACAGTTAAGTTTTAGGAATATAATCTTAATTAGAGCAATCAAGTGATGGTAATCAGTGAAAACCACAATTCTTTACAAAAGCCTGGTAAGAACTTTGCTTGAGCTAGGATCAAGCTAATACAGCAAGGTGGTGTTTGCCATGCTGGGTGCTGCCTTCCAGGAGCTGCCTTACTCTGGAAGGCAGAGCTGATCACTGTAATCATAGAATTAATGGAAAAGGACATATTTAATGGTATGAGAAATGCAGGACAAGTACAAAAGCAATATCTTGTTCATTTAAGTGAACACTTCTAAAGATCACTTTTCCGTATGAAAGCAAAGCTTTCCATGGAACAGCAAGAGTTGAGGGGGTTGGAAGAAATCAGAGATAAGGGTGACAACCAGTTGTGACAGCAGGCAGTGTGAGGCAGTGTGTACTTTTCCCTAGGAATTGACCTGGAACTAGCATTTCCTTCAGGGCATCACGGAATGAGCCATAGATTCATTTGTAAAATTGTCTGAGCATTTGAACTTGAGCATCTTTGGCTTCAACTGAAACAGACTTGAAGAGGAAGAAAACTCTAATAGCAAGGATGTTCAGTCTGCTGGATGAGTTATTTCCACCTTGAGGTTCATACTAATTTTGCTTGCTTTGTTTCCCTTTCTACAGGTGTCCTGCTAGACACTAAAAACACCCAACACAGTAAAAATCCAGTCCTTTCCACTGTGGACTTTGGCATATGACAGTTCTCTCTAGAGACAGCAGTGAGATGTGGAATTTCTGAGCTCAGCATGTGCCTAGGGAGAGGTGATGCCTTCAATGGCTACCTAGAAACAGAGACTAGACAGGAACAAGGGAATAAAGGAGATATTTATTTGAAAGGCCTTCAAAGATTACACCCTGGGGGTCTGGAGGCTCCTGCCTCAGTGGATCCCAAGATGGATCACAGGTCAGGAGTTCTTCACACTTTTATAGGTTTGGTCCATTTGCATATCAGCATAAATTCACCAGTTAAAATTTTAGCTAATGATGTAATTTCCCCAAGCTTTCCCCCTCTTCTCAAGATGAAGCTTTACACTTTTGGGCCTAGGACAGTCTGGGTGTCCTTGGAGAACAAGCCAGAGAAGCTTTGTTATGTCTGTGTGAGCATGAGAGAACAGCACTTAACAAGCTACAGGAAACTTCAGAGTTACACTAGCAGTACAGGATTTGAAAAATGTAAAAGTTAAAACCTAAGGCATCAGAGGCAGGGGAAAATATCTATCCTCAGTGGTGACCAAAAGGAGGTGAAAAAAGAGGGGATGCTGACTGTGTACTTGAAGTGTGGATTTTTTTCTACTCTCTCAGAAAAACCCAAAACTTTTGATTATTTATTCTATTACTATTCTAGTGAAGATGTGAAGAAAGATGATAAAAATGTAAACTGCTAAATAATTCAAAAAGAAAACACTACTAGTCCAAGAGATAGAATTTACATAGTTTTAAGATGAAAAACATAGAAAACTGTCATAATATAATCTGATTCCTACCATCACTCTCTTCTATAACAGTTTTTGTTGAGGCTGAAGCATATACATCCTTACTAAAAATCTCTGTGCCCTTGATTTTAATATTTCTGGCTTACAGGTTATTCACTCCAATCAACAGATAAATCATTCCAATGACCAGTCATTCCCACTGTTAGATTGCTATTCTCATCAAATTCTGGTTTCCACAATGAAACCTTTATATATATGGTGTGGCAGTTTGGCAATACTCGGAGGTATCTGCAATGCTGTCACAATGACGTTGGCTGATATTCGTTATGTTCCTGACTGGAAGAAATCTAAGAGAGAAACAAGTGAGTAGGTATTTCTGCAAGTCAGTAAAAACCAAGGCTCAAAAAAGTTCGAAGGGAAAAACAAAAACAAAAAAAAAGTGGAATGCTGATGATTAACTAACAAATCAAAGTGACATTCCTGTTTAGCTTTATCAGAACAAAATAACTGATGCTGAGATGCTGGCTGTGATTCTGGGTGCCCACCATCAATCTGAGCAGAAAGGTTCCTGCCAGCCTTGGCAACAGCAGCTCAAAGCCAAGGGGTACAAGTCTCCTTGCCCTGAAATTTTCTGTCCAGGGAATGTGTCCCACCTTCCTTGGCATGCTGAATACCTGGATAGCTGACCACTCATAGCACCTGACCTAGGCTAGAGGGAGTAATGAAATAGTTCCTGTTCTGATTTCAGAAATGGGTAAAACAAAAGGACAACTGTCTGTTAAAATACAAGAAAAGGGCTTTGAGTTCTAGTAAAAACAGAACAGAACAACAGAAGCTGGTATATGTGCATCACTTTTCACTTCATGTAGTGTTGTTGTATATTTAAATGAGCATTTAGGGTCCCAATTTCAGATGAACTTAAAAACCCCAATAAATTAATAAGTAGGTAATCTTATGTGCATATCATGAATTGTCACATAATCATCCCATTAAGTGAAACCTTAATAAAAACCAGGTCATTACATTAAACTTCTGTCTACATTGTGTTAGATTTTGCAGTTCAGGAAAAAACCCAAAAACCATGGTGAGAGGTTGAAACCAGATGATCTTTAAGATGCCTTCCAACCTACACCATTCTGTGATTCTATGATGATTCTATGAAAAACAACAGTTGAAAACACAACCAAAGTGTGTATCAAGACTCAGAACATTAGAGGGCAAAATGAAGCCTCAGCTTCTTGTTACAGAATACATGAAAAAAAAGAAAAAACACCATTCTACCTGACTTGTGCCAGTCAGGGGTGGGACAGAGCAAACAACACCCCAGAGTGGGTCTGCAGAGTGGCTTCTACTTAAGAACCAACTGATTATTTCATGCCTTTGTACTGTCCCACCACTTTCCCACCTCCCCAGATGGGAGATCCCCCCTTGCTTGGGAAGGTGAGGCTGCAAGTCAGGCTCGTTCCTGCTGCTCAGCTGCTTGCAGATGCCAGGCTGCAGTTTTACCACCCGAGGTTCCTGGGCATGCCTAGCATGTGCCCCTGTTGATCTCCACTATTTCCAAGTTCTTCCTTCACACACACACACGCACAATAAAAAAAAAATATCACAGGGATTTTTTATTTTTTTGCTTACCACAATGACTATTGAATCGCCCCAAACCAGGCCAGGAGACACTTCACAGACAGAGTCAGAGAAGTGGGTATTTGCTTTATTCGGCGCCGGGTGTGTGTGGGGATCGCTCCTCCAAAACACACACACCGGTGTTCCCTACAACACAGTATTATTATGGGTTAAATCATGAATATTCATCACATTCTTTGAGACAGGCGTGGTTATACAAATTATTTCTCGGAAATCATTAATACTATTAGCATACATGTCACGCATGCCCTGTGTGTCCTGGTGGTCGCACTGAGGAAGGCTCCTCTTCTTCCTCGGGGGTCTTCTTGATGAAGATAAGTTGTCTTCCTCACAATGCACTTTTCACCTTTCTCCCTGGAGCATGCGTAGTCCTTTGAGGGATGATTCAGTGGTTTCCGAGATGATCTTTGTCCCCTCTATCTTGACAAGATTAGGGCGAACTCGGCTTCTTAGGTTTTGTAATCAACATCAGCTGTCTGAATTAACATCTTCTGTCTCCCAGTAGTTAACTGTGCTAACATGAGTTAGTTATTGACTACCCCTTACTCACTATGTATTTAATGTTTGTGATTGGACATATTGCTAAGCCACAAAAGAACCTCAGAGATTTTCAGGAGCATCTAATGGCCCTAAAAGTGTCCATGAATTTCCTACAATGGAGACATTCTTCACCAGGAAGAACTGCATCAGCTTAATAAATCAATAGTGGATGACTTGGAGCAAATTGAGAAACTGAACTAGTGAAAAGCTACCCAGATCAGATGATATTTATTCAAGAGCTTAAAGCATTTCAGCTGTGGAGCTGCCATGGCTTGTGATCTATAGTGTAGCACTGACAAAGTGCTAGAGGAATGAAAGGTGGCAGTATGGCACCAGCCTTAAACAAAAGCTCCCTGCCACTGGTGGAAATCACAGAAAAAATTCCCCACTGAAGAAGAGAAGGAATAGTAAATATGATCTATGTATCCTTTTGTCCAGGGAAGAGGTCCATGACATCCATCACATGGACACAATCAGTGCTCAAGTGATAAGTTTGCCATCCTCCAAAAATGGTGGCAACAGTGCTCCTTATTGAAAGTTCTTCAGCCCTCTCAGTCTGGAAGGAAAGATTCCCTCAAGGACTGATAATGGTTTGAGAAGAAGGAAAGCAAACACTGAGCCACCCAGAGTTTTCCCAGGGGAAAGGCAGTTATCATGATCCTCCCAGGTTCAGTGCTGGGATCTTTAACATATCAATAAATGACATGAAACAGGTTAAAAGTGACATAATGGAGTTTTCAGGTGATACATCAATTTCTGGATACTGAGATCATGTGTGGCCTTCAGCTCTGGCTACTGTGAACAGCTGCAGAAGGACTGAATGATGACCAAGCAATAAAATGGACAATAAAACTCAAAAACAATGACTATAAAGTAATGCACATGAGCAAAAACTAGAGCAACCCCCACAGCCCCCATACAGACTTTTTAATAAATTGTAAATGAGATATTTTCATTCAGGACAGAGCTCTTCCACCCACTGCACATGCTGCTCTGGGAAGACCAGCTGGATTTTCCAGTAGGTGTAAAACAGGCAAAAATAGATGGTTTAGCCAAATAAATGTCTCATTGCTGACACAGCTTGGAAGCCTTACTCCCCCTTACTCCCCCCTTCTTAGTTCTTTCCTTCATTCCTATCCAGCCTTCCCTGCTCTCTCCTCCCCCATCCACTGATCCCAAGTGCATGACCTCTCCGTCTGGCGCTGCGACCTGACGGATCATGAGGCAAGCCAGCTCAACTCACCAAAGACAAAAGCACTTCTTTTTGTTATTATTTAAGTGACCTTTCTGCCATTTCAGTAAATTGGCTCGCTGTGTGTCTGGAGGAGCACCAGCACTGCACAGGCAATCTGGGGCTTACGAAGCCAGGAGCTGGGGCTGCAGAAGCTGAAAAGAAGGGCAGGACCTTTCCCTCTTGGCAGCAGTGAGTTTTTATCTTGGCTTAAGCTGTATTATGAAATCATAAGATGGTGCTCACTTCTAAGCATCTGCTACTGGCCCTGGCCAGCAAATTACCTAAATTAATCTTTATTCTAATCCTACACTGAAATAATTACACTCGATGAATCAGTCTTGGAAAGCAATAGGATAGATACCTTCAAACAGTGTAGACAATTCTGTGAACAATGTCCCAAAAATTCGATAGTCTTCCCCCATTAAGCCATCTTTAAGTTCTCCCAGCTCTTCTCCCTGTTTAACAAATCATGAAGAAATTTAACTACAGGAGTTTATTATAAACTTTATATATATGCACAGGTATTTTTGAATCTCACCGTTTGTTCCGTGCTTTAAGGTGGAATACATCCGTCTTTATTGGATTTTTCTTCTTCTGAGAAATAAACATGTTGCTATATTCCCAGCAGAAATGTTGTAGTTGAACTCATACAGACATTTTGGAAACGATTTCACCATTATTGTGAAGTCCTATGTGTTGCAAAACTTGTCAAAGAATGAAATGCTTTGGGATTAATTACAGGCTCTGAGTCACACTTTTATAAAGCTACCACAAAATGGCATCCAAGGAGCACTCAGAGATGAAGCCATTTAAAGTTTTGAGATCTCAAAGCCTGAAAACAGATGGCTCTACCTGGAGACAGCCTCCATGTGGGCCACATCTCTGCCCTGAGCCGATGTACCAAACCCAAATGTGACAATATGGGAGTCAATTGGTAAAAAAGGTCCACAGCTTGGGGTGAAGACAAGCTCAGCAAAAGAATATGCCATTCACAGATGTTACCTGCTCTTTCTTCAGAACGTAGGAATGCAGCAAAAAACTGCACAAACTTGAATGTTTGAACTGAAGAAAGCCCAAGAAATAAAGAGCTTCTGTTTTTCTAAGAAAAAGGCATCTTGCACTGCTGTTCCTGTGATAGACAGTAAAGCTCAGGGGGTCCATGCACAAGGCTAACGAAGCACAAGAAACGTGACCGTACCCAACACTGAGACTTTTGAGTGCTCACTCTCTGAATAAAAATGACACACTTAGCAGATGTGCTAGCTCATCACTTGTTAACCAGCACATTTGAAAGACAATCAAGCTTGGCCCACAATAAAAATGTTGGCTTTGGTAAGTTTGTGCTCGTGTGGGATTGTTTTGGTACTCTTTTTTATTTTTTTGCTCTGAAATCGCTAAAACCATACTGACCAAAACACCTAGAAGTTTTATGTGTATCTGTGCTGGTATAGCCTGGCACAGAACTGGCCCAAATCATCTTAAATTGAGCCACACCTCTCTTCCAGCAGCAGGTCTGTATCCAGGTTAAGTGCAAATATAGCCAGGCCTATATACACTGCTTGATTTTTGTGTGAACAGGAGGCCAGAGAAGCTGGAATGCCAGCCTGTCTTAGATGGGAAGAGGCTGGAATTTAAATGAGCATTACAGTCTGCTGTGGTAACCCCTAGGAAAATAGCCATAGGCAGCTAACAGATTGGTTAAACATGCTTCACCTTCCTGGCCTAAGTGGAACTATTGAAGTGCATTAACATAAACATTGGCGTTTAATATATGACATCATCCTGGAAAAATTGCCATGAATAAATACAAACCCAAGCACAAATTTTATTCATCGAGTTTATAGTGAGAAAAAACACACGACCTTGTATCCTGCTTTTCAAATATCCTCAGCCTGCAGGAGCCCAGGCAGCCTGCTTGGGAAGCCATGACAAATTGCTGCTAGAAAATATGAGGGAGGGAGCTCAGGAACAGCACCTGGTGCACATCCTGGCGCTGAGGTGGTGCAGCTCTGCCTTGGCTCCCACCCTCCCTTTGACCTTGGCCAAAATGCTGCCTTTCTCCAGCCTCTGTTTTCTCTCCTGATTTCTGTTTCCCTTCAATATTTCAGGCATATGATCCAAGGTGCAGAAGTCAGGCTGAAAGATTCCCCTGAAAGTCCATTTAGGAATTGAACTAAATGTAACCAACAAGTAAATTTTAGGTCTAAGATTCCCAACCAGGCACTACCTAGGGCAGTCAAAGAAAAGAGTTTTCATAGCCATGTAGCACTACTTAAGAGAGGCAACTGTTCTAAATCTCACTTTGCAGTTAATTCCCATTTTAATGAGACTTCACAAATCAGAACTTTAAAAAACAGAATCTTTGTAATCTGGTAGTTCAGCATATGGATGTGGGGGGAAGGAAAGCTATTTTGCATGTCTATAAAAGCTGATACCAGAAGCTGACAGTTATGAAATGTGTTTCTAAACAGAGTAGAAGCTGTTGGTCTGATGGTAGGTTGAGTGAGGAGCAGGAGGATTATCCAGGAGTGAGTAGGAGGATTCAGCCTGGCTCCAGCACTGGGATAATCACAACTGATGTGAAGCAGGAGTGATCAAAGGCCAACACCAGACAAGAGCTGGGGAGAAAGTGTTGCCCATTGATATAGAAAACATTTCTTCTTCACTCCCAACATCTTAAGGGACATACAATAATAACATTTTTTAATGACCTATGGAAGACTGGGGTGAAAGAATGATCCTCTGCGTGGTTTTTGATAGCAGTATTTTTGTAGCTTTGGTGGCCAGAGAAAGTGGAGCTTGGAGCAGATATAAAGCATTTCGTTCATCAGAGCAGATATAAAACATTTTCAAAGCACAGAGTCACCTGCAGAGTCTCAGAACTTGACAGTGTATCTGATTTTTCCAAATATATCAGCAAGGCTAGTAAAAGATGTTGTCTCTCCCTACTGATCTTGCTAATCTGAAAATATTTTTCTATAGTTTTCTACTACAACAAGTTACAACACAATTAAATTGTGCAAAAAAAAGTGAGGTCTGGGGAAGTTCCTGTGCCACTACTGAATAGAACAAGGGAAAGGGAATAACTGCTGATGGACACATTAACTTTTCACTTCTTAGCAGTGTTTAAGGGACACATCTTTCAGAGTTTTGGTCCCTCATCTATCACTGGATTCAGTGGATGTGACCCAAGCTAGATAAAAATAATAATTTTGCTTAGTAGAAAGCAGATTACCTTATAAAACTGATTCGGGAATACTTCGATTAGCAGCAGTCATTTTAATTCTTCTGTGAAAGCAGCCACAGAACACTTACCATGCTGGCTGAATCATTTACCACTGGGGAAGGGAGCCTAATGTCTGAGACTGAGAAGTAAACCCGGGACACTAGAAAGCCAACAAGGGGGGGGAAAAAAATGAAGGAAAATAAAAAGAAGAAAATAATTAGTGAAAACACAACCAAAATCAATTGCCTGCCGATTCCACTTCTTTCCAACCAATGCAAGAGGCCACATGCCAAACCAGTGTAGCTGTATTGTACCCAAGAGTGTGTTTATTCCCTTGATCACAGCCCTTTCCCGCTGTTGGAATGCATGCTATGAAGCTGGGCCTGACAAACCTCTGAAAAACACTTCCCTAGGCAAGCACAATGTGACAAGAAATCAAATTCAGTTCTCCTTTATGACTGATTTTCCTTTAACCTCTGTCGTCTTTGAAGGAGACATCAGAGTAGCAAAAGTCACTCGCTAATCTCAAGCACTTTCTGAAAGTGGACTCTAAAGCCTGACTTTCCAAAATAGTCCTAATCTCTGAAAACTGCTTTCAAAACCAGCAGTAAAACAGCCATCCATTCATCCATTCTCAGCTCTTGTCACAGTAACTCAGAGAGATACACAACCACGCTGACGTGCTGAAAGCCAGTCAGATTCCAGAGAAGGCCATCTGCATGCAAAACTTGCTCTGTTTTTGTTGTCTCAAGTAAAGCCTACTTCTATTTCCTTGAGTCTTTTTTGTGTGTGTGCCCATGTGTGGCTTGTAATAGCACTTGCTTGAAGTGGGCACAGGAGAAAAGAGGTCTCAAGCACAAGGCTGGAATGATGCCCCTGAGCACATCCATCCTTTTTGCTCCAAAAGGCAAACTTCTTACAGTGTGGTCAGTGCCAGGAAAATATCATATTTTAGGACATGGTATTTTTTGTACCTTAAAATAAAGAGATTTATAAGCTTTTATATCCTGATTTTATCCAGCTTCTGTTCCCTCTCTCCTGGTTCTGTCTTTTCTGCTGTTCTTATGCCTACACCTCCTCCTCCTTTTCATTCCATTTCGTGACTATTTTCTCCGGATCTCTTGAACTATATCTTCTTCTAAAATATTTTGAAAATAATTTATTCTGAGAATAATTTATCTAAAAATTTATGTTCTGTGCTTTAAATTAGTTCTTCGTGGTAGCACAGAAGATCTCCGAATTCCTGTTTCAAAGACATGGAGGTACGTGGAAGAGTTGCCAAAAATAATGGCGAAACAATTCTAGTGTTCTGTGTCAGGAAGGAGGCTGCTGCAGAGAAGCAGGAATTGCCATCATTTTAAGGGACAATTCACTCTGTATTTTTGGTAAGAAAAGGATCCACAACTGTCATAGCACGACTGCACTAATTTCAAAGCAAGCCAGAAGCTGAATCATTTAAATTTAGTCCCACAAAAAAATGCACTTCAGAATCACCCTCACTGTGCACAGCCCACGTGTACTATACTCCTTCCCCGAGAAAAACACAAATGGTCTATTATTAGTAAAGGGCAGCAGCCAGCACCAGAGCTGGGAGAGGAGCCCTGGCAGGACTGGAGAGGCAGTGCCTGTAGCTGAACACATTTGCTTGCTCCTCAGTGAGCCTGGCCAGCTCTTGCACAGCTTTTGGGACGAGCAGCCTGAAGGGACAGGCTCCACAAAGTTGCAGCAACAAAGCTGTTCTGCGCTTATTTAAGCAAAACATCTCCTCTGAGGCAGAGTCTGAGAGCTCCCCATGGGAAACTTATTTACATATTTGAGAGATACACCACTTGGTTTTGCAAACGTTTCTCAGGACTGTAAACCCCGTGGATATTCTAAATCTGTGATCTCACACTGGTTTCTTAGCTTCTTCCTAGTTACAGGCAGAGAAAAATTCCAACCAATAAACCCTATTAAAAGTGACTCTTTTTTTTTCACTGCTGAAAGAGAAAGAAGAGCAAGATGAGCCTTAAGTTTTCATCCATCTGGTGGTAAAGTTTGTGACTGTTTTTAGCTCTTGGACCACAGACCACAGGCTTTGAAGACTTGCAGGCTCACACAACTCTCTCTTTGAAAACTGAAGGACAAAAAGAAAAAAAGTCATTTCTTCTAGTTAACGAGGCTGTTTTGGGCCATTGAAGCTGTGCAAATCTACGAGACAGCACAAATCTAGTTAAGTTGACTTAATCAATTGAGTTACTTTTAATACCGAGTGGTATGGAACAGAGAGCCAATGTATCCTTTAAAGCACAGGACTCAGATGTTAGAGGAAAGGTCACTGGACATGGAAGCCACACACAGCCTATGTTCCGTTGGACTGGGGGACTGACACAAAAGTATGGGATTTATGTATTTATATTTAAGTATGGGAGAGGAGATGCATGGGGTAAGAGAACAGTAGTGGGAGTTTATCAGCGGTGACATCCTGCAGAAATGCCCTCCTAGAAAAAGCACAGGACCAAGCCCTTCCCCCCCACACCCTTCGCAGGCGCAAAGTTTGGACAAAATTCTTTTTTTCTTTTGTGACTAAAACGGAAACCTGGCCAGCTGTGATTGAGATGCTGGCCAGGAGATGTGGCTCACGACGACGCTGTGGTCCCCAGAGCTGCAGCAGCACAGAGTGTCTGGCCAGAGCAGGAGCAGGCAATAACACTGCACAGCACACAGGAGGAGTCCTTCTGCTGGGAACCTTCAGCAGCTCTAAACTGCTGCAAGAGTTAGACAGACACGTTGTGGGGCTGTACAAACACCCCTATGGACCTTGCCAGAAGCTTTTTCCCGTGGAAGCAGATTTCTTCTTGTACTTGAGAGCACAACGAAGGACAAGGAGCCCTACATGAAGACATCAGCATTCCGAGCTGGGCCCTACTGCTGCTCTGGAGTTCAGAGGGGAAGGTCACACACCTTTCCTATTGCTGATGACTTGTTTTCCTCAGGGATGCTGCTGCTGATGAATTAATACCACTGTCCAAACCCCTACACTCTATCTCCCTAGTCTAGAGCTGTTTCTCTCTCCATAATTGTGCAGCCCCTGGAACACAGGGCAGGGAGCTGAGGGACTGATCAGATTACTGGGAGGCCAGGGAGAGCAGGTGGAATTGTAAACAGGCACAGGGAGAAGGCAGAAAGCCCTGAGCAAGAAGCTGTTGTTTCTAGCTCCTAGCACGGTCAAGCTATTCTGTTCAAGACCAAAGTTACAGCTAAGGCAGACTGAGTCCCAGGGAATCCATCATTACTGCAGAAAAGAGGAATTGGCACCTGCTGCCTGCAAGCACTTCTGTGAGGGAGCTGAGGGCTGCTGAAGACAGACTTCACCTGGCCACTGGGCTGGAGAGAGGGACAGAGAGTGCCAGGGACAGTGTGGAGCATGCCTGAAAAAAATAAAGAGATGAGAATGAAGGAGGCAAAGACATCAAAAGGGAGGGGTGGGGGAAGGAATAAAACCACTTCAAAATCTAAAGTGTGTGTTCATCCAGAACAAGGGTTTATTGCCTTGTCTATCTATACCCAGCTCTCACCCAAGAGGTACAGCAGGATAAGGCCCAGCCCCGTCCTTGGCAAATCACTTTATTTTGCTGTGTGTTGTCTGCTAGCTGGAGTTGTCTGCTGGCTGTTCTTTCATCATGGGCCTTTGTTTGCCTGGTTAGGCTGTAAACTTTGAAGTGCAGGGACACCCAGGCTGTCATTTTGCTCAGGCACCAGGTCTGGCAGCAGTCGTGGTCCCTCTGCCTCCTGGTGACCCCAGGAGCTGCTGCAACACAGCAGTGCACGTGTTGCATTGAATGTTCTGGTGCCCTTGGGCTGCAGCAAGTCCAGCAGCATCCAGCGGGACGTTGCTGAGGCTGAGGATCCTCTGAAGCTGTTAATATCAAGGCAGAGGGGAAAACATGTTTCGGAATAAGTGAGCTTTCATCTTCACAAGTTCTTAGCAGGGAAGGGAGGAAGAAGAATGAACAAGCAGATCTGAAGTGAACTGAACAAGGTGCAATGATCTTCTGAGGACATGCAGATGTAGGCCTAGAAAGCTGTTTGGAATACAAAAAAAATCAACATTTTGCTGCTCCTGGAGCAGACCTCTGAAGTAGGTGCCCACACTTCTTGTACAGGCCTTGGTGAGCTCAGTAGCTCTGTGTAATTCTTTTCTTTAGGGCACTGTAATGAGGAGGTCAGCATTGTTACTCCCAGTTTACAGTCAGGAAACTGAGGCAGAAGCAGGAGAGGTGAACGAGCCAAATATGCAGCCTGATCCAGCTAAAAGCACTTTCAAGCTGCTTTTTATTGTCTCATGCCAAAAAAGAAAGCTTCATGCTGTCCAGGAGTACACACAACCCAAACTTCATTTATTTGCTTCATCAGCAACAAACACTGCAATGTCACCAGTTACTGCTAGTCTTTTCTGAAAGTTATGGTTTGAAACGAGGGCAGAAATGTTTTCCGAAATAAACTGAGTGCACTAAGAAAGGAAAAAAAACAAAGTAAGATCTGCTACATACAAATTTCAGGTCAGAGACAGAGCTAAGGTTTCTGTATGAGCTGAGAAGGGGTGGAGCACAACCCTGCTAAGAACAGGGTGGAGTACAACCCTGCTAAGAGAAGGTCTTGTAATGACATTTAATTTAACGATTTCAAAGAGAAATGGGAGGTAAGGTGTTTGCACTTATTCTGTTGTTTTATTCTGCAGCAATGCCGTGTGGCAATTCCCGAGAGTGTCCTGATCTCCCTGCAGAGCTGTGGCTTAGTGATGGAGATCTGAGAGATGAAGCACTGCTTTGTGCAAACTGTGCTTTCACCAGACCCTGGGTGTTGCTGTTCTCTGTTGTACTGCTTGTTTGGTTTCACCTGCCTCTTATCAGAAGAGCCAATCTACTTTGGCAGACTGCATAAACATGATCAGAGCTTTCAAAAATAGTATTTTTTGGTTTTTTTTTTTTCTGGTATGCTAGCTGAAAAATACAGACATAGCTCTGACTTCTAGTGCAAGTCAGATGATTCAGAACTGGAGACAGACTTTAATTAGAACATTTAACCTTCAAAACACCATTGTATCAATGTCATATCATTGCCCTAGGAAATTTTTCAGAATGGCATGTGTTTTTGAAGCTATATATATATATATGTATGTATATATATATACTTTTTCTTTTCTTAGAAGAGGTTCACTATCTGCAGACTTTATATATGTGAGGAAAAGCATGGTGAAGATGCATATGCTGAAAATGAGTTGAAAATAAGAATGTCACTGCTAGGGCTCCACTGCTTAAAGCCAAGCTGGAGGAGAAATAAAATTTGTTTCCATGTAAAGCTACTGGTGCAGTAGAGGGAGTCTTATGAGAAAGGACTCTGGGAAGCAGCAGCAGTGGGCAAGGTGCTGAAGAGGCAACGTCTTCTAAAGCCTCTCATCCTAAACTGAAATTGTTTTAATGCCTGTGACAGACCCTGCAGCCAGGACAGGAATGAACAACCTACTCGCTGTTCACATCCCCTGAAGGTGCTGGTGAAAACAGCTCATTTCAAAGCGGTTTGCACCTAAAACCCTATAACCTTGAATGGGAACGCTACAAACCCAATAGGACTCCGCAGAGAGATGTTGTGATATTGACATGCTAATCCTGGCGTCCCACCGGGGAGCTGCTGAGTCCATTTTGTGGGAAAACAAAGGGAGAGGTAATTGCACAATATGCAAAGGGTTTTGTAATTTTCATTAAAGGCTGAAGAATCCCCAGAGTTTTATTTAAGCAGAGAAGCAGTGGGCAAAGCCATTTGAAATGCGCAGAGGTACCAGTGCAGAATGGGAAATGAACTAACAGCAGCTATAGGGCAGTGAAGGTTGCAACATTGGAAAAAAAAAAAAAAAAAAAGAAGAAAGGAAAACCAGATAACTATCCTTTCTATCCTAATTAACCCTTGTTTTCAGTTTCTGCCGAGCTTTGCAGCCCTGAGGGAGGATGTGTTTGCAAGACAGCTGCCAGGTGATCCAGTTCAAGGTGTCCCATCAGTTCTGAAGCAGAAGCAAATTACCTGGTATCAGTCACTCCAAGACACCTGGACTTGAGAATAAGCTGGCAACTACAACAAAATATCTGCTGTCACTTGTTATTTTTAGATCAAGAAAACGAGATATGTGGCCACAAAGGAAACCCCACCTGCATGCTTTGAGTCTGTCTGAGGACACTTTTTTTCCTCTTAAAGGGCACCACTCCCCTATGTAAGGCAATTTTGACAGGCTTTCAGAAAGTGAAACTGCCCTCTGCAAGCCTGTGCAAACTCTAGTCAGTAACACTTAAACAAGTTTAGAAGCAGCTCTCCCCGGTCTTTATAAAATAACCTGTAGAACTGTGCTTTTCCATGCTTTTTAACTGACTTCTATTTTTCCTCTTTCCTTTAAATAGTCATACCTAGCAAGATCATGGAGGTCTTTTATTCACATGGAAAATAAATTCTTGTTTGGCATTCTCTAAAAAAAAAATCAGTTTTTTTTCAGAAAAAGTAACAAGTGAATGTGACTCATAATCTTCCAAACCGATGTTAGGGAGAAACCACCCATCCTGCAGGAAAAGGGGCAGTCGTAGGTTGGTCTAATCCCCACTAATTCCAGGCAGTGCATAAAAACTTCCAGCACCACCAGAGGTAGATTCTGAATCAGGAGAAAGAGGGGTTTACATGTTGTACCCAGCCGCTGTCTTCATGGCATGGAAATAATTCTTGGGTGTCACAGAAATTCATAAAGAATAGCTTGAACAGGACATGAAGCAATTACTGCTACGAGCTCTTCACAGCTCTCTGCTTCTCAATCACTTCCTCCCAGCCACGGCCTCCTGGAAAAATTTACATTTCTTTCCCGTTGCTCAGACACATATTCTACAGAGCTGGAAGAATGATGGGAAAATTAAATCCACACATTAGACTAAAGTGCTTCCCTGCTCGAGGAAGATGTGTTACATCCACAGCAGAAGAAGAACAAGCAATTGATCACTGTGTCACAGGACAGGATGGAGCTGCTGAATTAGTATTGAACTGAAGTGTTCCTTCTCTTAGGAAGCCAAGCTGCATTTCACAGATGCCATTTATAATGAAAGATAAGATTTGTATTCATCTGCAGGTTAGGTTTATAATGAGATTCACTTCCCTGGCCTCTGAGTCACAATGAAGTGACTCAAGCTCTCCAGCAGGCAGTGTATTAGCTCCAGCCATGGACCTTCCAAACATCAAATACAAAGTGCACGGTGAAGCACCCTCCTGCTGTCCCTTATCATCACATCTTCACCGGGGGATATCACACCTCCTGTCACCCACAGAGCCACGGGAAGTGTGACACTGCTGTGTGACCAAAAGGAGCTGCTGCCTGAGGGTCTGTCTTTGAAAAGTGCTACACTCACCTGAAACTTCCCCTAAAAGAGAAATAAATGGTGCTGCTCGAAATACTGCCCAAGGGAAGGCCTCTCCTAAGACCAGGCCTTTCTTCTTTGGAAATAAGGGTTTGTTGCAAAATAAAATGAGTTTAAAAAAAAAAAGGGGAAAAAAAAAACCCCAACCCTGAGCTAGATCATGTGTCTGTGGTTGTATGAGCTAGTATAGAATGTTGTGTTAGAGAACTGTTAGTTCTTCCAGTGCTCCAGACACAGAATTTTAGGCAACACTTGAAATTAGTGCAATAGGAAGCCTAATCCAAGCTGCCCCTTCTCTTTCCCAATTTTCGAGTGATTTGACGATGTTCCTTAATGCTGTGTTTAGGGCCTCTGATTCACTATCCAAATGTGGTGCCTGTTTTATGAACCCAAGTGCTGTTTCTAACCCATACTTAGCTTGCCACCACTTGAATGATTCATCGTGCACCTGCACAGAGGCTTCCCATGATTTGCTTTGGAGGTGTCACCCAGAGGCACACAGTCCAACCCACTCCTTTGCAGCAGCCCTGGTGCTGGCCATCAGGAGCCAGCGGGGCTGCTTGGCATCATCCTCAAAAAGTCAGAAGTTTTCACAGGTTCAGATGCTCAGCAGCTCTATAGTCTTCTACTCAATCTGTCATGCAAGCACCAAAGATGGGAGCAGGACCAGACAGTCTGGGGCAGGAGAAGAAGCAGAATTATTGGAGCCCTCAAAGAAGACGGTTTTGAAGTTTCATCATCAAAATCTCTGTCTCTTTCCATTTCAGTCTTCCATGATGTATCCCAAAGCTCCTGGGTGTGACTCACAGATAAGGACAGTTGGGTTATCCAGAATGGTTCAAAACTGGCTTGTAAGTCATTCTCAAATATTTAATATTACAGCTGATGACAATGGCTACCCTCCAAGGGACCTTGATCCACTAATCTAAAATGCAAAGCAAGGAGACAACAAAATGAAATTGGTTACTTTTAATTTTTTTTTTTTTTTGCCATAGCTGTTTGCTCCACTGCTGCTTATTGCTAGAATTGGCTGAAATAAGTAGTGCTGAAATACACACAAAATAAGCTACACTATTTCTAGCTACACCAAAAATACTTGGAAACCAAAGCTTAGAACGCAACTCCTTTCTCACTAAGTTCAGATAAAGATTAAAATCAGATTCAGCTTTTGGGAACCCTTACTGGTTCCCAAATGAAATTTCTAAACTTAATGAAGTTTGCTCATTTTCAGATATTCTGTTCAAACCATGGCAGTGGTGAAACTTCAAGAAAAAGGGAACCCAGGATTCACCTTGCATAGAATAATACATGGCACTACAAATAACACAAATTCCTCTCCAGATCAAAACATGAGTTGCTTTAAATGTGACATCACATGGTGTGACTCTTGGAGCTGCCCTGTGCAAGGCCAGAGTCGGACTTTGATGATCCTCATGTGTCCCTTTCAACTCAGAATATTCTGTGCTTCCGTAATTCTGAAAGTTATTTACAGAGCCCAGATGTTTTTTTCACTTATGCAACAGACTTGTAGAAATAAAGTAAAATCTTGAACTCAGCTTTTGTTTTCCTTAGTTTGCTAATGTTGGGTATGAGAACATTCAGACATTTTGGGAAGTAACCAAGACTTCTTTCGTCTACAGAAATTTAAAAAAACCCCAAAACTTCCTGATAGTTAAGGAAATAAATAAAAAACAATATCAATATTTTTTCAATACTGCATCTTTCTAAAAGAAAGAAATCCTAAAGCTGTGAGGTTTTCTAAGGTTTCTTCTAGTCTTCCCCTCCTCCCCACTTGTTTCTTTTTATCTTAGTTATATCAAAAATATCCATTTCAGTAGGCAGGAAGGTTTACCTTTCCCTAAAGCCTATTAACCAAGAGAGCCTTTTGTGCTTGAGGTACAGGAGGTCCCTTCTTCAGTTTCAGTATTATCTGATGTCTTCTAGTGCCTCCACAGAGGCCTTCTGCAAAGGCAAACTAAATTTATCCAAGTCAACAGGAAGCAGAAAACGTGGGATAAAAAAGGTGCCTGCAGTACCTTTGAACTTTCCTCTGTGTGTTTTTACAAGAGCTCTCTAAAAATGAAAAGAGCAAATCTCATAATAGCTGAAACAGACCTTCAGAGCCTTAAGACATTCAATATCTCAGCATTAACTATTCATTTTGAGGATATATGGATCAGTTCAATAAATGATGGAATAAGTTCTCGAGAAGCCAAACCAAGAATACTGGAAAGAAACATTCTCTTACCTAGACCAGCCACAGACTTACACATTTGCTGTTGAAGACCGAAATGCTCTTAGTTCACTGAAGGCTGCATGTGTATATCTAGGGTCTCATAACCATTTTTCCCAGGTTATGGGAAATGGGTTTCCCACTTTTTTAAATTCCTTTTTTTGGTGCTGTCTCTGATGATTGATCCTCACCTCCCTTGTCAGCCTCGGAATGAAATAATCTGCACTAAAAATGACACTGAGAGCTAGATGATTGAGATTGCTCACAGATGATTCAGATCAAACCATGTGTGGCATGGAGCATGTACACTAAAAACCTGCCTTTTGTCACATCAAGAGATTACAGTTGTCACAGGCAAGTACAGCACAGCAGATCATTTTTCTAGCAAGGAATATGCTAGAGCAGTGATGCTTTTAGGTATTGAAACAAGTGTTTTATGCATTATCAGCTGACAACCAAGGTGAGAAGATCCTTAAAATTAGGTACTGTTAAAAGCCCTGCAAAGTCAAAGCTTTACCCCATTTCCAGATATTCTTGGAGCTGTAATTATTTGTATTTCTCCCTTGAAACTTAATAAAAACCTAGTACGTGGAGAAGAAAAAGTGTGGATTTGTTTTTAGCACAATAAAGGTTAGCATTAGCTGATATTTTGTTGCAAGTATGTTGAAGTCATCTTTCTGCTTATTTGCAGCTCATGGTTTTCTCCCTAATCATGTAGGAATAGCTCAAGGAAGCCACTTTCATGGTTGATATGCTTATGTGTCTTGGAGTCCTTTGAGGTTATGATACCTGTTTGCAAGGAGGGTTCTTTTTCAGGTTTTTATATTGCCTCAAACCTCCTGTAATGCTTGTCCTCACAGTTCTCTCTTTCCTGTAGACCCTGGGGTGGTTGAAGTCTGCCGTGAGGAGCAGGATTTCCATCACAAGGCTTCTCTCAGTTACCTGAAGAAGGCCTCACCCTCTTCTGCCTGGTCAGAGAGCTGCACAGACTTCCACCACGGCACTGCCCGTGTCAATCCCCAGCACCAACCTGGGACAAGACCTTTGGGAAGCGCTGGGGAGGATGAAAGTTGGACAAGAAAGTTTCACAAATATGTAGGCCTGGCAGAAAGGTCTCTGAATGTAGGAACTGAGAATGAAATAGCAAGTTTTGATGTAGAGTAAAAGATGTTTTGCTGAACCAGTGGTCACTGAGTAGATGAGAAGGCAAAGGTTGGAGATGAGTTGGAAGGAGATTTTATAGCTAGAGCAAAGGATAAGCTGACCACAAAAAAAGAGATGTTTTTACCAAGCAGAAAGATACCACAGCAAACAAGACATGTCAATGTGGCAGGGTAGAAAAAATGTCTGAGGATTTTCCACTGGAAGCTTAAACTGTAACATACTTAGTGTTGTGATTGGATAATAATGACTATAATATGGTAATGGTAGTAGTTATGATAGCCTGTAGGTAAATGTAAAGGTATTATGTATGATGCTGATTAACTGTTATGTAGTAAGATACTCAGCAAAGAAAAGTATGTAATGTTTTGTAACTTGAACAGAATTTGGCTTCAGATATACCTTTAAGCTGCAGCTGATAACTTCTAGGTTGGCTCTGAATACCCACACCTTGGACTGCTGTAACTTTGTCTATGCCATAAACAGCATTTTAAAGAGCCACCTGAAGTCGAGACATCCTTTGCCAACACTTCACCTATGGGGAAGCAATTGTATTGTACAATTTAGACCAATCTCTGGTCGCTGCAGAATGAGGCAAGGGCTGCTGCCTATCAGGGCCCTGGGGTTCAATGGCTGAGCTATAAAATCGGGCCACTTGGAGTTGCAGAGGGCTATTTAAAGTCATGGTTAGGGCTGTTTCACCTGTGAAATGGACAACCTAGATCAAAACTGGAAGCATATGGTTGACTGACTCACTGAGACTTGCCAGCCCATTTCCAAAGGATTGCTTGTCAGCTCTAGCAAGATTGTTCTCTAAATGTCTGATTTTAGCCTGCATTTGACTCCAAAACCTGAAAGCACACCATCCTACAACTTCAGAAGAAAAACAAGGAAAATGAGGAAGAATCTTATGAAATCTTATGAAATATTCCTTTTCCTTCTTTCCATAGTGTGCAGGAATTCAAACTATAACTGAATGAAATATTAACACTCATGCAAAACGCAACATAAAATCTGAATTACTGCATGGTTCTAAGGAACCTCAGGAGATTTAGTCCAACCTCCCTGAGAAACCTCAAACTACAACCCCTGTAGATGCAGCTTTGCAACCAAGAGGGATGTGATGTCTGTGGATGTATTTGGCCACTGAAGCTCACAAAGGAGATCTTGCCATACCAGACCTTTTGCTGGTTTTGTGTGGGGTTTTTTGCTCAGGGTGATGGCTGGACTGATGGAAAGCATGTTTTTCCTCCTCTAGCTGTGTTCACTCCTGCAGCATTTTTCTAGCATAGCACACAAGTGGTCCTGGTAATGTAGACATGGCCTGCAGCTAAAATTATCATTCACTGGTTTCACATTTAAAAAGCTCAAAGCTTGCATGCAGACCATGGTGCTTTCCTTTCATTTGCACATCATTTGCTACTAATAAAAAGACAATAATAACATTGGATTTGTACCTTCATTTGTACACAAATGAATAATAGAAGATAAATTATCCTGAAATATTTTTAGAAAGTCAGGGAATAGTAGCCTCATAGCAGGAAAGAAAAAGTCTTTTACAGCCCCAAATGTGTTTATTAAGGGGTAAAAAATACCCCAGGCCATGTTATTTCAAATTAATGGGGCATGTAAACACACATTTCTTGATATATCTGATTTGTATTTGCTGAAGTAATATAAAGCTGTGAAGCATGGCCAGAAGTGGTACTCTGCAGAGAAATCTCTGCTGAAGAAATGGCAGAATTTTCATCATTTCAATTAACTAAAATGAATGGAGGAAATCTCCAAAGCAAGTTGGCAAATGGTTTGTTTTTTATAAATCCCATTTTCCTGGGAATAAGAATCCATTAATCAGCAATGCTACATTATGAAGGAAACTAAAACCCATTTAAAAAAAGATAAAATCTTGTCTAGACCTCTACAACTAGAGAAGCACAAAGTAGCACTGTGGATACAGCTAAGTATGGCAGTAGTGAAGAGGGGCTAGTGATCCCAGACATCATATCTGAGTGGGAATGGAAATAAACTTTACTGCTAGAAGCAGTTTTCACACTAGAGTACTGATACAGCCACTGTGAACACACACACAAATAAAGGATTACGCTTTGAAATTAAGGAATTTCACCAGCATGCAGCCTGTGCCTATGTAAGGCATCAGAACTGAACTGTGATCAGTTGAACAGCTTTGTGTTTTTAACACTGTTCAACATCCAACACGACTCTCAGAGCCACTTTTGAAATTTTTTTCAGGTGTTTTGAAACCTGTTTTTCATAGACTGAGCTGTCACAGTGACTCAGTAGGATTCTGCAGAGTAGTTGGTACTGGAATCAATACAAACAGCTGCAAGTGATGTATCCTTGGAAGAAAGAATAAAAAGAAAACAACCCCAACTTCAAGATTTATAATTTTCTTTTTAAAATTCCAAGTCTTTGTCACTTTTCTTTTTCCCGTAAGGTTTACAGAGATGTTGGTTTCAACAAGCACAATATCTGAAAACATCTGAAAGCATCTATAAAATACACTGAATTACTCAGTTTCAGAGGAAACAAAATCCAAAGTCAACCTCTAAAATGCCCAGAAAGGCAGCTGAACTAATCATTCTCAATATGAATTCAAAATGTGATAATCCATGCAAATTGCATGAATATGTACCCCTTATATGCATTTTTTGTCAGGCATGTATTTTAATGCTTTTTTAAAAAGTGTATTTGGCTGCATTGAATATACATACACCCCTCCAGAAGAGAAAACTTGACAATATTGAGGCCTAGGAGGAGTCTGGAAAAGTGATCTAGCTTGAAACCTTGTTCCAAAGGTTCACATGAGTAACTCCCTAAGGTAAAAAAAAAAAAAAAAAAAAAAGTCCCTCATATCAGTTTTTAAGAGTATTTAGTGATGGAGATTCCATAGACTTTTTCAGAAATCAGTTTCAGAAATTCACTGTTTCTCGATACCAGATTTCTCACTCTAGTTTGTACCCATTTCTATCTCATTGGCCACAGTCATGGAGAAAGCCAGCTTCCCTTCCTCCTTGCAAGTGTTTTACAGAGCAGAAGGTCTATTATTGCATGTTTTCAGGACCTTTGACCATTCTTGCTGCTTTCCTCTGCGTGAAGAGCGTTCAGAGTTTATCCTGCTGAAACTGAGGACTTTTGATCTTTCAGAACTATTTGAAGTGGCAGCTGACGTCAAACATGAGCTTGCTCTAAGCTGTTTACCTCTTTGCATTGTATCACAGAACACAGACACCAGTATTTGGCCAGGACTTCTGGACACCACCATGAGGACCAAAATAGATTTGGTGGAAGCAAGTTCCCGGAGGAACTTGACTGAGAATTTGGAGACTCTGAATTTTCCTTCTATTTCTGTCCTTGACCATGGTGCTTTTATCTCCAAGTATCTCCTTCCTCTGTCAAACCTCCCACATGCAAATGGTGTGTAAGAACCAGGCATTACTAATTTTATTTTTCAGCTGCTTGCCCATGCTATCACTGTAGTGAGGAACTCTAGCAAAGTTTATACATTTACATTCCAAGTATTTCTTCAAATTCCAAAGGACTGCCTACTCTATGCACAGACTGATGATAAGTAATTGAAACACAAGGCAGTCTGATGGCTTGTCACAGGCTGTTTGAAGTGTCAGCCTGCTGGAAACCTTGGCTTTTCAGTTGCAATGCATTTCTGGAACATACTGCAGAGGTACAAGTTCACTCCATTCCAGGGCCTGCAAAATTAATGATCTGTCCAAACTTAGTTTAGATGGAGATGAAGTCATGCATGGAAGTTGCCTTAACAGCCACTGGTAATTTGTTGTTTGCTACAAGAGGCAGGGGCAGGGAATCAATTAATTCATTCAGGAAAGGAATCGATTGCTCCCCTAAGCATATGTTTACCCTTGTAAAGAGCAGTTTATAGGGTAGGATGCTTCACAAGGACTTTGGGGAAAATGAGAACTTTTAATTGCCTGACCATTCACATGTTTTGGATGCTCTCATTCCCTTGCTTCCTTTGAAGCCAGAGTCCAGAGGCCCCAAGGACTGCAAAGTCACAGGATAATTACTGATTG
Organism: Vireo altiloquus; assembly: GCA_013396875.1. Taxonomy (NCBI): domain Eukaryota; kingdom Metazoa; phylum Chordata; class Aves; order Passeriformes; family Vireonidae; genus Vireo; species Vireo altiloquus. The sequence goes on along the minus strand of VZRF01015415.1, from coordinate 449,176 downwards.
TTAAGGAACTATGCTTTGTAAAATAATTGTCCACATCGTTTCTTCTCTATTGCCCCTCACCCCTGGTAGCCAATTGTTTTTAAACAGAGAAACTTCTAGACAGAAAATGTTTAAGTTTTCCAAAGACTTTTTACCAAAAAAATATCCCTTCACTATTGAAGAAGCCTGGCAATCAGCACAAATAAAAGTCGTGGCACAGTTTAAAACTGGAGACAGAAAGAATTGGACATCAGTAGCCATTTCTCACTCTTGACAGAGGTTAATACTGGAGTGACCTAGGGACCAGCCTCAGGACTGGACTGAGGACATTCAACCCACGAATTAATGAATTGAAAGGGAAGGTGGACAGCAAGGTGACTTTGTCCCCTTGATTATTCTAGGTTCTTGCGGCCACTAAGCATTACAACAAATTCTGGAAAGACCTGGAAAAGACCTGGGGAATGTGCCAGATGTGATGAATCCACAGATAGCTACATACAGTTTTTGTCAGTATTGTAAATTAAGAAAGAAAAATTTACTTCTTCTTCCTAACAGCAGCTAAAATATTGTCTCAGGGTTTTCACAGTTTTGCTCTTGCTGTTAGGCTGCATTTTCTGCTATTTCAGCTCCCTTTAGGACCAGGTGAGAAGTAGTGCTAACACAGGAAAAGAGGCTGGGGCTCAACCCACAATGAGGAGCAGGGGGAAATCTGCTTTTTCAGCAGCATTTGTTGTTTTAACTGTTTTATCAAACTGCAGCACAAATGATCTGCCTGAAGATCAAACAAAATAACGAGGAAATCAGCTCTCCTGAATCTAGAGACAGCCACTTAATCATTTGGAACATCATTCTTCTCAGCAGAGGAAAGCACTGAACAGCAATATTCTGCTGGCTGCCCTCTGTGTCTGTCTGTCCACTGTGTCTTTCTGTGGGAGTCTGTAACTCTCCCACCTCTGCTGCAATGACAGCAGCACATTTGTGGAAGCCAGGACAGCTCACGTCACTGTACCTCACACCAGCTGCATAAGGATCCTTTACATCAGACCCCAATATGTCACCCTTTAAATAGACTTTTCTCTCCCTCTGCTGTGGCTTGTGGAAGCTCATCAACCCCGGCCTGTGAGACCATGGAGAAGAAAGGTGTTTAGCAGAGCTCAAAGCAATCCTAGAGGTGACAGCTGTGAAAAATGAAGCCATTTTCAGCCACCAGTGCTGCTGCTGCGAGGCAGGAGACAGGGAGCTGCCTCAAGGACAGGACAGTGGCAGGAGCCAAACCCTCAGATTTGTCACGGTGGATTAGCTCACCTTCAGCCAAACAGGTTTGGACTTCCCAACCTCCACCTGGATTGCTTGTTACAGAGTGGAAAGAGTTTAGTGCTTGTTTGTTTCGTGGAAATACACCTTTATCTTTGTGACTTGTCTATTAAGGATTACTGGTTCGGGTGAGTGGTTCACCAACTTTTCTGTATAATCAGAGCAGAAGGAAGTTTCACAGCTTAGCACCAGCTGCATATAAAGAAACCGAACGTGGTCATTCCCAAAGAGAAGACAGAGTCTGAAAGTGTGGAAAACCTGTGGAAAGTAGCTCTTGGTAATTATTGTTCGGTTATATACTGCCAATTTTAAATAGCTTTTGCATTTTAGAAGGGCTGCTGTGCTTGCCTGTTTCAGGAAGAAACATTACAACTGCTTTCCTGTGCATTTTGCAATAACATATTTCACAATGCTCTTTCAACTCAGCAGAATATAGTGGTTTTACAGTTCAAGATTAATTAATAGCACCATTTAGAAAGCAAATATTGAGCCAAAGAACTTCAAAGCTGCAACATTCACTTATTCAGCTTCCATGTATTTAAAATGATAACTACAATAAAAGAAAAAAAGCTAAACAAAAAAGCACAATTAATTAATTTGAAAATATTATAATTAATATCTCAAGTTTGGACTTACTTATATTGCTCTCTCCAAAATTACAGCACAAAAAAAATCCCCTAAACTTTATCAACTTTTGTCTTACTATACTGAGTCAAAGCCCTCTGCAGCAGAAACTACTGGACTGTGTAAACCTGAGTTTATTGGTGAATGCATTGCAACAGACACTCATTGCTTTCCTTTCCTGTAGACTTAAAACTCTTTCTCTTGCTCTGGCCACAAAGACAGCCTTGCTGCAAGAGTCATGGAGATGAGTGCTGACCATACTTTGCCATTTGTATTTTTTTTTACCAAGTTTTTGCAATGCACACTTTGCATTATTTTCCCCTTTATTATGTTATCTGTTAATTTTCTGGTTTCCGTAATAACACTAAAAACGTCCTGCTTTGCCCCTCTTATGTATTACCTCTAGAGATGTTTTCTGCAGCATCACCTTCCAACGTGATTTCCTCCGAAACTCATCAATCCATAATGAAAAAGAAAGCAGTGGTTTGGACCCAGCTGCTTTGACAGCACAGCCACATGAACTGCACGTGACCCTGCACACTTCAGCTTCTTGCTTTGTCTTTATTAAAAACTCCTCCCCACTACTGGCTCCACTGTTAAACCACATTTTTTTTCTCCAGCCAAGTATCATTTCTTGACATGAATGCAGGACAAATTCAGGGTTCTTCAACTTGGCAGTAAAACCCTGGGCAGCTGCACTGCACAGGTTAACTGTGCTTAATCTCATGAGTATTTCCTCCTTTTGATCATATCTTTCCAGAGGGAAATCATAACTGGCAAGGTCAAACCAAATCTTCTCAAGGAGGGACTTGCTAAATAACCATGAAACCGAGAGAGGCAAAGATTTTCTGGGGCCTTAGTTTATTTATATGTCGGAGAACCAGGAATCAACAAAATTCTCTTTTTTCTCCCTCTCTACATACTTCTTGTGTGAGTCTGAATTCCTTTGCTGCAAAAATAACTTGTTGCAGGAATAACACTCAAAGTTCAACTTTATCTCTGCAAGAGCTAAACGCTGCAGATTAAAACACAGAAACTATTTAACAACCTCCTTAATATTCTCCCCAAATATTTCTCAAGTAAGGGAGGCACTACATCTCCCAGAAGTAGAAAAAAATCAAATTTTTTGAGAAGAGCTGGCCTCCTGCAGACACTTGGCCTCGACATTAATTAAAACAAGGCCACACAGAAATATTTGCCTCCTGACATGGTGGAAAACAGAGCAGATTGCAAATACACAAACCTTTGAGGCCGAATATCTCCAATTTCTCTGATGTGGTCACATAACCTTGGGGAAACCAGTTATAGGATGCTACCAGTAGTGGCATAGGTATCCAAACATCAAGAAGAACTTCAATAAGTGGCAATATTCAGTTTAGTGGACATGACACTGGGCTCCCAACTATCTCAGGCAGGAACACAAAGTAATTTTTTCTGTTGTTTTTGTTCATGGTTGGTTGCTTTTTTTTTTTTTTTTTTTTTCTTTTTTTCTTTTTTTTTTTTTTTTTTACTATGGGGTTTTTTTGAGAGGGGAAGGTAGGAGGTTGTTTGTTTGTTTTGCATTTGGAAAGGAAGTGGCAGAATACCAAGGTTATTTTCATACCAGCTTTTCATATTCCTTACCAGTTGCCTCTCAAACCCAAGTACAATCATTTAATTCCTCATTACAAAGAAAGTGTTTGGATTAAATAGGCCTAAATTCTTCAATTCACAAGGGGAAATTCTTATATGTCAGGTATCAATTGTGATAAAAATGATGTCTGATGTGATCCATTTATATTGCATCCAACTGTTAGAAAAGTTTCATCAGTTCTTATTTTTATACTAACTCTGACAACGATCTAAAATAACAATTTTTAACCACAAAGTTTTATCAAAATCAGGGAAAGTCCTGCCTCTTATTACTTGATGATCAATGGTCCATGAGTAAGATAAATTACCCTCTCTCTTTCTTCCTAAAATGAAAGAACAGTAATTAAAGGAAAAAAATCTGCTTCTGTGCTAGATGTTACTCTGCCTGTTTAGATACACAGAATTTCCCCTCAGGCAACAAGGGATTATTCTATTTTAATCAAAGAACATACACAATGTAACTCCCAGCTTTAAAACAGAGAACAGACAGAGAATAATGAATTCATCTACCATTACAGGTAGAGGAATTTTTAAAAACAAGGAAAAATCTGATTGGATTCCTCATTATGGCAAAAGAAACCTTGAAAAACAATCCCAACTGCTGGTAACATATGAAAAAGTGACATTTCTTACTAATAACCTGCCAAAATTTAGATACAGTATAATTTCAAAGCCTCTGCAAGACAAGCTTTATATTTCCTCTTAGTCAAACACTTTACAAAATTGAATCCCTTACCAGATATTAGCCTTTAGCACTGCTGCACTTACACTAAATAAAACTTATAAGGAAACTTGCTACCCTCCCAGTGTGCGTCCACAGTGATTTCTTAGCGGGATTGCTGGCAGGAGTGACAAAGGCAGCTTTACACTGGGGGCTTTGGCCATGGGCTTTTTAATAGTGGGACATGGAACGCTTAAAGAAACATTCCAAATCCTCAGAAAATGACTTGAGACGTGACCCAGTCACAGGTGCATCCTAGGACATGCACCTACTGCCTGGCAATGGTTTGAACGCTTCCTTGGCAGAGGATCCAGCAGGATAGGCTTTTTTATCCGCAGGAAGTTTTCACCAGACAGGTAAGCTCTTTCAAATCAGCATTTTCTCACGTTGGTATGTTGTCACTACACTAAAAGAACAATCTGGTTGAAACCTTTTATTAAAAGGTGACAGATTTCTGCTTAGATGGCTGTGAAATTATTGATGGCTTTTCCCAGTCCCCAGTGCATTTGGAGGTCCAAAAGGTGGCACAACTCCTCCCCGGAGTGAACAGCCTGTGTGCTCTGCACTGACATGTGCCTCTGCTTCACAGCAAAACTCCAGTGCAATAAAACAGCATTTTTTAGCCCAAATGGCTGAGGAGCAAGGGACACCTAAGATCTTCTGAAAAAAAATATAAAATAGTAATAAAACCCAATTCACAGAGAACGTGTTTCATCTATCATCTTGGAGCAGGAAGGCAATAAAAACACATTCAGCATGAACACACACAAGCATTACCAAACATTTTAACTCAAAATATTTATAACAAAACCCAAAAATTTTCATTAATTAGATTATATCTCACAGATGCTCACAAAAATCTTATTCATTAAATTACCAGCTTCTCAGGGAACCAGGCTGATTTGTCAACCACAAAACCTGAATTCAATACACCTTTCTTTGCCTTACCTCAACAAGTACAGCCCTCCAAACCCCCAGTCTGAAGCTCAGATGTTTATGAACTTGGCTTATAATTGTTACTGAAAAGTGTTTTGTCTCCAATAGAAACTGGGAAGAAATCAGCCTGAAATAGAAAGTGGTCTATGAAAAACTACTCAGTCGCTATGGGATTTTTTTTTTTATCCCTCACTTGCCTGCCTTGTTCATTGGTGCAATATTTTAAAATCCTGCAAAGCCCAACTCCAGCTCCTCCTGAGCTCCTGGGTCTGTCTTTTTACCCTTCTATATTGAAGCTGGTCTTTTAAATCCTGATCCTCGATCAAAAATGTCTGTTTCCAAGTCATCCTTCTACCAAAAATGCCTAATCTTTGAGGTGTGCACTTGCCCAGGTGTATTCTGAATTATGCTGTATCACAACTAACACGAACGTTAGGAATTACAAGGCCAACTACAGCATAAAGAGCTGCAGGATAGTAACATGTGATGTCTTCTATTTCTGCCAGCAGTGAGATGTATTAACCACCAACAGTTCACCATGATAAATTCAGGACCTTGCCAGTTTCAGAAAACTATCTTGCTGCAAAGGTTGAGACAAAATACAGCCATTTACATTACTCTTGCCAACCTCTAGCTTTGCCACAGAACAACTTGGGTTGGAAGGGACCTTGAAGATCTTCTAGTCCCACAGCTTTCACTAGAAATCAGGAGAGAGGCAGTGAAAAGAGCCTCAAGAACTCCAACAACAGGAAAGTTAAAGCACTTCTGTAACATCCACATTACTTCAGGGTAGCACCAAGCACCTCTGTGGCACCACTGACATTACTGGATTTTGCAACCACTTTGTCTCCTGGGAGCTTTCAGGAAAAAAAAAAACCAAACAAAAATCCTCCCAAACAAACAAAAAAAAAGAGAAAGTAAATAATGGTATTCCAAACCTGCAACTACTCTGAGTACTCCCAATGTTAAGAAAAGCAGTAAGGAGATAAAGCACCTGATCTTTTAAAAAAAGGTACAAACGACTCTAATATTTAAAGTGAATGCCTGTAGTAGAAAGGAGATATGATGGAAAAAAACCCCTTTCATTTACTTAATTTCTCCTCAGTCTTTCCTCCTGTGGTTTTAATTCTTCCTTTCCCCTTAGAGATGACAGATAGCCTTAGAAGGAGTTTTTTCTAATAATGACTATTAAACATTCTCTGGCTACTTTCAAGGCACCCATTAAAAAGGGAAAACTGTGGCAGGGGTAAAGCACAGCTTTTGGGAGCTGTGCACTCAGGAGGGGCAGGTAAAGATGAGAGAATAGGAACAGGTGTCACAGGCCAGCTCTGGCACACTGAGAACAAATGCTTCTGACAGAATGTGATCTTTTGAAACCACTCAGGGAGGTTTGGGTGGTAATTTATAGCACATTTCACTCTCTGCACCTCATCTCTCTAAACCTCACCTCTACCAGTAAAA